>ML812788.1:108429-150204 GCA_009831015.1 Picea engelmannii
CGGAGCATCGCTCCAATGGCCCATCACAGCAACAAAGAAACCCAGAGTTCTTCAAACAGAGGAGGAGATAACGACCCTCCTCACTCTAAAATTGATAGTTCTCACAAGCTTCCAGTAGAGAAGAAGAGGAAAAAAAATGTGGGTCAGGCAGAAGAGCTGGAAATTCAGAGTCAAAACATGGAAGTTGAAACTGATCTAGATGCCATGTTCCCCTTCCTTGTTCAGCCCTAATACGGCATCCACCATAGCCATCCAATGGACATATCCGTTACCCAAAATTTTGACGAAGATGAATCCTTTGTGTTTCAAAGCATTTTTTTTATAGCCGTAACAAAAGATTGATATTTGAGAAAAAAAAATGTTAAAAATATCAAAGGAAAATGTCGTTCAGAGGTTGATGTTACCAACATGCGACCGTCCCAAATCTGTCAACTTCACACCGCAATCGGAGAATCACTTCATTATTCCATTGGATGCATCGAGACCTAGAATTCCAAATTGAAGGACCAAGTCAAGGAATTGGAAGATGCTTTCATTCATATGCCATTGCTTGCCGATCCTTTGGCAATAGCCATGCGTGGAACCCCTACACCCAATGTAAAATCATCCTCCACCCTGATCACATCCTGTAAAGGATATGTGGAGAACAATATCAAAAAATGAATGGAAATGGTTACCCAGGTGTGGAAAAGATCACAAACCATCACTTCCCTTGGAACCAGGGCACATAGCTTGCTCGAGCTTTTGCAAGCCGAATTAAAAGATGAATAAAAATTCTTTTTAAAAATGGTCATCCCTTTTGGCAAAATTTTCAACAATATGACAGAAACAAAAGGAAGAGAAGAAGATTTTCCATCCAAAAACCGGATCACCCAATTGAATGCATGTTGGAAACAAAAAAGAACCTGTGTCTCATTTTTCAATCATGTGAACAAGCCACAGCGAAGAAAGATGAATTATTCAAAAAGCTGTCAAATATAGACTTGGCAGGGAAAACCAACGACTTCCAAGACCCCCTCTTAATCGCAAACTCCTTGCCCTTAACCAGGCAAGAGTTCGATAAATAGGTTGCTATGTTGAATACCTTGTCTCTCGAAAAGTTTTACAACATTCTTCAATTTGATCAAGCTCACGTCCATGACTGGTTAGTCAAATATGCAGTACAAAATGAGGAAATTCATCAGGCTCTCTCTAATCTTTCTATCGACTTCCAGGAATTAGAAAACGAATTTTTCATCAAAATTCGGAATGAGATCAACGTCACTCCAATGAGAAGCTACATTGAATAATGGGTCGAAAAGCAATTGAAACAGGCCGCCAACGAAAGACAATAGGCAGTTCCCGGCATTCCAACAGTCGTGGAGAACATCCTTCAAACCGCAATCGTCGTCAACATCAATGAAATGGCAGCCCCAAGCAAATATCCAAAGCACTCATATGTACCCTCACTGTAAGTTTAGTCATCGTATCTTTCTTTGTTTCTCAGCCCGGTTATTGCACTTTCTTAAATACATATGTATAGGCAAACACTTATACCTTTCCATTTATTTTCTTTTGCAGCTATTGCACTCTATCTTCTTTCCACAATCCTGTTTCTTGTACATATTTATCTAATGGTGTGCGTGAGCCCCAATCCCAGGCTACATCACAAACGCATTGAAATTCTAGTTTATATGTAACAGACTTTAATTTTTTCGTATATTTCAAAATTTGCAGTAGTATGTAACAAACTTTCATTTTTTCACATACTTCAAAAAAAAATGCATTTAAATTTTTATATGTTACAGACTCTATTCTTATCTTTTGACATTCTGTATAACAAATGCATTTGTTTTTTAATATGTTAGACTTTTTTTCTTATCCTTCAGCACTTTGTATGGCAAATGCATCTACTCTTTTATATGTTACACACTTTTCTTTTTTTATATATTTCAAAATAAATGGTGTTTAACAATGCAAGCGTCATTTACATATACCCCATGTTCACAAATGCATTTAAATTTTTATATTACTTCTCCTATTAATTTTGTTTCATCATATATTTTTATCTTTCACCAGTCCATATCGAAAATGCATTTGAATTTCCAAATTTAATCTTGCACTGTCGACAAAAAATTTTACTTTGTTATATACTTTCAAAAAAATTAGGTTTGCTATATACTTTCAAAAATTAGATGTTGTTGTGCCTACCGAACGTCATTTACTTTTGTCCTATCTTCCATGATATACAATTTGCACAACATTTCCCTGATATTCATTTTTCACCAAAAACTTTGTTTCATTTACAATTCGACCCCATTTTCCACAATTTGCTTTCTAGCCTCCTTGGCAGGGACTACGCTGCCACGCAGCCTTGTTAAGATTTGAATTACTCAAAACTATTTTAGTGGATATATAAAGTAGATTATCCCTATTATAGTAATATGATATTTATTTATCTAAGTTCCTTTTTTGGCTATATAAAGCAGTGGATTGCTTAGTATTTGCTAGTATGAATGATTTTAATAGTTTTACATAATGGATACATAATAAAAAAGGTGTTGTTAAAATTTAATGTGTTTCTTAAGGAGATGGATTTTCTTATGGGTTCTCTTAATGAAATTGTAGTTACAGCCCTTCCTTACAAACAACTAGAAGATATCCAAAAGAGATGTATAGTTAGGCTACATGATATTAAGATTGTATTTCCGCTCTTAAATTATTATCCTTATGTTTATTTTCATACTCAATTGCACTTAACCTTAGCTTGAAGTTGATTAAGAAATGCATAATTCTTGTACTTCCTTGTATGTCATATGGCCTAGTTGAGGATTGTATTACTTTATGGAAGGATTTATATATTATTAGTGGTTAGATCCTAACTGTCGTTTCTTCTCTAAATGATAATGGAATTAATGTGCTAGAGTAACATTAAAGGAGTGTGGTATAGAATTTGTTTATGTAAATGGTAATCATGTCTAGTTGGTAAGAACGATTCATAAATATTTCCTTGATTGTTAAGTAGTCGTAGATGGTAATTGCGTTAATAAATTGTTGTATGTTATTTTAATTGGACCATTGGTGGAATGCTTCTAACATGGGAATTGCGTTAATAAAATTGATATATGATATTTTAGTTGGACTAATGTTGGAATGCTTCGGAGGTGGCAATTTCTTTTATTAAATTGATGTATGTTGTAATATAATTTATCTCACACCATGAACAACTGATAGTTATGATTGATTGATTGATTGATTGATCTG
Source organism: Picea engelmannii (assembly GCA_009831015.1). NCBI lineage: Eukaryota > Viridiplantae > Streptophyta > Pinopsida > Pinales > Pinaceae > Picea > Picea engelmannii. The sequence continues at coordinate 111,673 of ML812788.1, forward strand.
TTGGATTTTGACTTGATTGTATTAGTGGAATTTAGACACCTCCTTATTCCTTAGAACAGACACTAGCCCTGAGACCTTAAACGGTCAAAATCAATCAGATGAATCATGGGCTTGAGCATTGTGTATGTGTTATGGAGGTCCTAACCATGCAGGATAGGTTGGGCGGGTAGTTCCTTATTTATTCAGTGATATGGTTGAACATTATTTATATCTTGCTTTGGTTGAGTGTGATGTGTTGAAAGGCGTCGCCATTTATGTTTATGTGTTGATCAGGTGTCGCTTTAATTATGATGTTGTGTTGATTTTGGGTTTCTATAATTATGTGATGACAATTTGATTTCTAATTGCAAAAAAAAAAAAAAAAAATACCCTTTTGTACATTGTTATTCGTTATCGTAATAGAGAAGCAAGTTGCATGCCATAAGCCCAAATGATTTTACAGGAAGAATGGAAATAAGAATTCCCCTATCCAACAAAAAATTCATAGGCACTTGGAGAAAAAGAGAATGTCAAGCAGTCCATTCAACAACAATAAATTTTTCCAGCACTACAACATAAAGAGACATTGGGAAGCCAAGTGTTGGAGGCTTAATTTGGAATTTCTTGCTAGGATCCACATAGCCAAAAGAAGAGTGTGGATAGTGAAGAGTAAAAGGAATGAAGAGCTCCCTAAATTTTCAATCCAATGAGTATAAATATTCTAAGGAGTTACATCGGCACAAGGGGTCAACATCAAATATGAAGTGGACAACAGGTTGATGCCAACATCAAGGGTGACCCCTATCCAATTTTTTCCTTCAATATTGCACTAGAATTTTCTCTTATTGGATATGTGTTGGATATTGACACATGAGGTCATTGACATTGGGGGATCCTTAAAGCTCTATGATAGTTGATGAAACAAACAACTAGTATATGTGCTTTGTTCCTTCAATGAATTTTTTGTATGTACTCCCATGAGTTGTGTGGAGTGGTAGTTACAGCCTTAGTTGGCATTGCAACATCTATGTTTTAGCGATGTGTAATTAAATACAATGTACAGTCCCAGGCCCCAATATGTAATTGTAAACATTGTATATGATCGTAATAGTAAAACAAATGTGACGCTAGTTGCAGGTGGACACAAATGGAGTAATTGGGGGATAAGTTTCCCAAGAGAGGGGAATGTCTAAGAATTTCTAAGAAAGGGGTCCAAGGGGGGGGTGGGAAATATTCATGGGTATTAATTCCAACTTTCTTTCCTAAAATTATTACTTTGAGTGAACCTTATAACTTCTTTTTGAGTGTATCAAAGCCTAATCATTAAAAACATGTAAGAGGGGTTGGTGGAAAAAGTTACATCCCATAGTTATGAGAGCATGGGGGCTAAGTAAAATCAACCTTGGGGAATGTGTGTCAACTCTTATAGGTAAAAGAGAAATTTGAGTGGCCATTGTGGGATCTTCTTACATATAGTTTTTGGAGCAACAAGGGAGTGGAGAGCATTAGAGCTTGAAGGCAGCCACAGTAGGTGTTATGGGTAGCTTGTTCCATGAGAAAGTGGGTTTTTAGGCCTATAGAGAGGGATATTTCTATGTGAGATAATTCCCTTGAGCAGTGGGTTGTTTTGGTAATTTTCTTGGGGAAGATAGCATCCTTGGAGTCCCCAGTAATAGAGATTCCTAGACAACCTTATGTTGGAGCCTTGGAAGGAAGAGGGAAGGCCCGAGGGACTGTGTGTAATGAAGGGGGATATCAATTCCTTAGGTTGCATAGGTTGAGGGGAAGAGAGTTGGAGGATTGGGATAGCTATTAGAAAACTAGTTGGTTGTGGGAGTGAATTGGACTATGAGAAATACACCCTCTTTTGTGGAATTGTAGCCCCAACTAGAGGGTGATTTTTTACTGATATTTCGAGAAACTAATATATGGTTGGGAAGAACGCATGTCCCCTACATTTAGTTGCTCATTGATGATAAAATATAAGTGATTTTAACTCTATTTTATTAAATTGTATTCATGGGTTTTTATTACTATGTATAAACTTTGATTTATAAGTAAATATATGTTTTTTTGTATGAATATAAGTTGTTGCATTCATGTTTTAGAAATATTGTAGATTCATTTAGTTTTATTGATATTAGAAGAAAAAAAATATGGGTCATCTAGTGGGGTCACTATAGAGTGGTATCAGAGCTCTAGTTTCAACACCAGGCTTGTATGGGTCTGCTACAGCAGCCAAACTTAAATCTGTGTGTATTTTTTGGGTAAAAAAATTTATTTTGCCCAACCATGTGAATTTGGGGTCAAGGCCCTAAATTTAAGTTTTTGTATGTTATTGTTATTGTGTGGGGGTCAATTTGGCCCCTATGTCATTAAATTTGGCTCAAAGGTTTGACTCGAGCATTTTTTGCATTGGCTGCGACAATCGCGAGCCTGAAAAATTGCAAAAAATCGACTAACTGACAAATTTTTGGAGTCGTTGATACAATGTGTATCAAATAAGAATGAAGATCTTGGTCAATACATCGGTGAGGGAAGAAATTTGGAAATCGCTGAAAAAAAGGAGGAAAAAGGAGTTTCGGCAACGAAATTGTTTTCTTTGTCGATACATCGATGAGAAAAGAGAATTTTTCGCTGAAACATTGAAGGAAAATAAGATTTCGACCATTGGCAAAGGAAGCATTTCAGCGGAAAATAAGTTTTCATCGTCTAAATGTCGGTAAAAATATGAGGTTTTGTCATCGATAAGTCAGTGAGAAAAATATTTTCATCATCAATACACCGACAAAAGGATGATTTTTTCATCGCCAAAAGATCGACGAGAGGATGTGGATTCATCATCGATATGTCAGCAATAAAGTTGTATTTTAGCCGATACAACGGTGAAAAAGAAATGATTTCATCATTGACAAAGGACTCTTATCGGCAAGGAAAATACATTCGTTGTCGATATATCGACGAGGAAAAGACATCAGATGTCGATACATCGGTGGAAAATGATCTTTTGATGCGAATAAAGGAGGACAAGAGAAAGAAGGGAAAGAAAAGAAAGAAGAGAAGAAGAGAGAAGGAAAGAGGAGAAAGAGAGAAGGAGAAAGAAATAAGATAAGAAAAGAGGAGGAAAAGGGAAGGAGAAAATTGGTAATTTACAAAAAAAAAAAAAAAATTGAAGCCCAAAACTTGTTTTGGGCATAACAGGAGAATTTCAACTCAGTTTTGGATGGAATTTTAGGTGTTTGTCCACAATGAAGAGGAATACAAGAATGCCAATGAGAGTCATCGACTAATTTTTCTTCCATTTCTGAAAAGCGTGAAATAATGACTTGTGAAGGTGTGTCACGCTTTGTAACTAGGGCCTGGATAGAGGTGAAATTTTGATAGATAGCTCAAAAAGTAGGGATGAAGATACCCATTTGGCCTCCCAGAAAAATTCAAAGGGAGTTAGTGTGGAGATGTCGAAATAGGGAAAAATCCACTATTTCTCGATGCGTTAAGGGGATTTTTGAAAACTTCGGAGGAAGAAGAGAGACACCAGATCACCTATCCAGAAATTTGTTTTTAATCGGCTGTTTATCCACTCATCAATATGGAAAACTTTATCATGAGAGAATTTTTTCCAATTGTGCTATGTTTGGGAGATAGCCATTTTTGGCCAAAAATTCCAAGTCTGGAGGAAATGCAAAAGTGACAAATTGAAAATTTTAGATTGATGCAGAAGTCGGAAAGAGTGTCATATCCCAAATCTAAGAGTTTTTATGTATTCAAAATCGTGAATACTATCACTGCCTGATATAAAAGAAATCTTGGTTCTCGCCATATTTTCTTCTACAACAGGTAGAAGTTGGCCCTTAAGATTTTTGGTACTATTGAAATGGGTGCAAAAATGAGTAAAATAGTTGATTTCATAAATCCATAACTATCATCTCAAAAATCAAATTGAGGCATGGGTACAACCATCAGAAAGATAATTCATAAAAGAATATGTTTGAAATTTCATATTTTTTATTTATTTAGCAATGTTCCTTTGAAAATCCAGGAAAAGGGGTCTGTAGCTTAAATTCATGATGATTGTATAATATGATTTACTCTAACAAATATTTTTTGCATGCACATTCCTTGCAGAATTAGAGGTATATGTCACATATCTTGTCACTATATGAGGACTAGATATATGGATGATGTTCAAGGTTCTTATAGACATAAGGACAAAATCCAACGTCTACATGTTAGCATGGGAAATCCAGAGACCGAGTCTAATGGACATAGAATCAAAGTGGAGCCTGTAGAGTTGGATAAGACTATGAGAAGCCTGGAGAAGGAAGTGTAGAGTTATAAAGTGGAAAATGAAAGGATGATGAGGGATTATGAAGAGATACTACAGAGTCTAAATATACTACAGAAGCAAGTCAATAAAGATTATGGCACAAAGCAAGCATCCAATGCAAGGAAAACAACAACATCCATATCTCATTACCATGGGGGATCTAGGAATTCAAGGAGTATGAGTAGACATCATCATCCTCATTCACTAGGACACTCTACCAGAAGAGCACATGTTCATTCAAGGTTAAAGAGTAGCACAAGTGTGTCCCTATTAGAAAACATGGAAGGAGGCCCAAGTCAGATATTTTGCAAGGAGAGATTGGGAAAATAAAGCCACCATAATTTGATGGAGGGAATAGGATGGGAGAAGATGTTGAATCCTAGTTGTTGGACATGAGAAAATATTTCTAGTTGCATGATTATCCATCACATGTAGAAGCCAGGATTGCAGTCTACCATCTTCAAGTAAAAGCATCTATGTGGTGGAATCATCTCAAGTAGGCCAAGCACATTGATGAAAATAGAATTTCCTAGAACCAATTCAAAAGATATTTCTAGCAGCAGTACTTGTTAGAGAATTATTATGAGAAGAATATGAACGATTTCTTTGAACTCAAGTTGGGGGACACAAAAACGGATGAACATGAAAAGAGTTTCTTTGAGTTGTTGAAGTATGTGGGCTTCATAAAGGATGAGAAAGTCAAAAAACAATTTTTTCTAAGTGGGTTACCCTCCTTCTATAGTGTCAAAATACAATATGATAACCCCAAGACTTTGGAAGATTCCATAAGGAGAACAAATCATATTTATGATCATAGCAGAGGAAGACCAGCTTTCCAAAAGGCTTGGGATGACCAAAAGAAAGGAAATATGGATCAGAGAAAGAAAGGATTCAAGATGCCTTTTGTCAAGAAAAACTCTCAAGCATATCAACAAGGACAGTTTGCATAGGGTGAGAATAAAATGACAAATTCCTTGGGGGAAAAGGCCAAGGAAACATCCTATAAAGTGTTGGGAATGTGAAGGAGACCAATTGTATAAGGATTGTCCTCAGAAGGGATATATGACGAGGACTATGCACAATATTCAGAAAGATGATATAGTGGACGACATGGGCAGGAGCATGTTAAGGATTTATGCATCCTTGGACAATAGACAAACAGACTACCAATATCATGTGATTTAGGTAGAAGGTAAGCTTGATAACCAGTTCAGAGCTATTTTGATTGATTCTAGAGCTAGTAATAGTTGTATAGATCCAAAAATAGTTGAAAGGTTTAAATTGAAGAGATGTAAGCATGAAAAGTCTTGGTTGGTTCAGCTAGCCACTGGTACCAAGAGGAAAATCAATGAACTTGTCAAATATTGTTCAATTAGCATGAATGGAGTTAACACTAAGGAATATTTAGACATCATACCACTTGGGTCATATGATTGCTTAATTGATATGGATTGGTTTGATAAGCATCGTGTTGTCCTAGATTTCTACAACAAGGCTTTCACATGCCTTGATGAAGAAGGCAATTCAAGGATGGTGCAAGGTATTCCAATACCTATATCTATCAGAGAGATTTTAACATTGTAGTTGAAAATAATTTTTAGGAAAGGATGCCAAATATATGTGGTGCAAATGGAACAGCCATTGAAATATAAAGAGCCAAGTATCGAAGATTATCCAATACTAAAGAAGCATGATGATGTCTTTGGGGAGTTTCTAGGCTTTCCACCAAAGAGAGATATTGATTTCTTTATTAACTTAATTCTTGGAGCTTTCCCGGTGTCCAAAACTCCCTACAGATTGAGCACACCAGAGCTGAAAGAGTTGTAGATCTAGCCAGAATAATTTTTGAAGAAGGGGTGCATACGCCCAAGTGTCTCAACTTGGGTTTCCCCAGTGCTCTTTGTGAAGAAAAATGATGGAACTCTGAGGTTGAGTATTCACTTTAGATATCTTAACAAGGTCATGGTAAATAAAAGGTGCCCTCTATTGCAGATTGATGATATTTTTGATCAACTAAAAGGAGAAAGGATATTTTCCAAGATTGACCTGAGTTGAGGTTACCATCAAGTGAGAATCATAGAAGAATACATAAGCAAGACAACGTTTAGGACAAGGTATGGTCATTATGAGTTCTTGGTGGTTCCATTTGGATTGACAAATGCACCAACTACCTTTATGTGTCTGATGAATGGAGTGCTCAGAGATTATCTGGACAAATTTGTCGTTATCTTCTTGGATGATATTTTTATCTACTCCAAGACAGAGGAGGAGCATGAACAACATTTGAGTATGGTGTTGCAAGTGCTAAGAGAGAACCAATTGTATGTCAAGCTAAGCAAGTGCACTTTCTATCAAAGGCAAATTCATTATTTGGGCCACATCATCTCAGAGGAGGGTATGGCAGTGGACCTTAAAAATATTGAAGCAATCAAATGTTGGCCAACTCCAAAGAATGTTTCAGAAGTGGGATCCTTTATGGGATTAGCTAGATACTATAGGATATTCATTAAAGGTTTCTCCAAAGTTTCAAATTCAATCACTTTTCTACAAAAGAAGGGAACAAATTTTGAATGGATTGTTAAGTGTGAAGAGAGTTTCCTCCACTTAAAAGGAATTATTTTCTAGTGCACCCATTCTAAAGGTTGTATATCTAGATGAAGATTTTGTTGTGTGCACAATTGCATTCAAGGAAGGGCTTGGGGGACTCCTTACACAAAATGGGCATATCATATGTTATTAGTCAAGGAAGGTGAAGGAGAATGAAAGAAATTATGCTACCCATGACTTAGAGTTGGAAAACATAGTTCATGCCTTAAATATGTGGAGGAATTATCTCATGGGAATAAATTTTGAGCTAAAAAAATTTGAAACACTTGTTCGAGCAACCAACATTGAATGCTAGGAAGACTAGATGGCTGGAATTTCTCAATGAATACGACTTCAACGTCAAGCATATCAAAGGAAAAGAGAATAAAGTGGCTACTGCACTCAACAGGAGGGTGCATGAAATGTGTGTTGCAGCCATTAGCATGTATTGTTCCAATTCAAAAAGAAGAATTTTGGAAGCGGTAACATCAAATCAGCATTATGCACAAGTTGATGAAGGCTTGCAGTAGGAAAGTGTATCGCTAAAGTTCATAGATTGTAGTTTGGGAGAGGATGGAATCCTCTTGTTCAGAGACAAATTTAATATTCCTAACACTCAGGATTTGAGAAATTTAGTGTTGAAGGAGATGCACAATGTATTGTATATTGGTCATCCAGGATACCACAACACAATTGGAGCAATGAGAAGCCAATATTTTTGGTCGGGAATGAATAAGGATGTAGTTGATTACATAGCTAGGTGCATGGAATGTCAAAAAGTGAAGAGTGAACACATGCATCTAGAAAGATTGTTACAGCCATTTCCCATTCCTAAATGGAAATGGGAGGTAGTTACAATCGATTTTATCACCAAGTTTCCAAGAACAATAAGGTAGCATGATTCCATCATGGTAGTGATGGACACGATTATGAAGGCTGGACATTTTATATCAGTGAAAATGTCTCACAAGGTTTCCAACATTACAGAGATTTACATGAAGGAGATTGCCAAGTTATGTGGTGTTCCTAAGGAAATAATGTCAGATAGAGATCCCAAGTTCACTTCCAACTTATGGAAGGGGTTGCTTAAGGGATTTGGGACTAATTTGAATTTTGGTACAACATATCATCTAGAATCAGATGGGCAGATAGAGAGGACTAACCGGATAATTAAAGACATGTTGAGGATGTATGTAATGGACAATCCTTCCAAGTGGAAAGACTACCTTCATCTAGTTGAGTTTGGTTACAATAATGGGTATCATGCATCATTGAATATGAGCCCGTTTGAAGCTTTATATGGAAGGAAATGTAACACGCCAATGATTTGGGACAACCCAACAAATAGGGTAGTTGTTGGGCCATAATTGCTAAGGGAAATAGAAGACTAGATGGTAAAGATTAGGGAAAATTTTAAGGTTTCACAAGACAGTAAAAAGTGTTATGCAGATAAAAATAGGACATACGGGGAATTTAAAGTGGGTGAGCATGTGTTTTTAAAAGTAAAGACTAAAAGGATCTCGCTAGGATTGGGAAGTTTCCCAAAGTTGGCAACAAGACATTGTGGGTCATTTGAAGTTTTAGAAAATATAGGACCAATTGCATATATGCTTGCATTGTCTGCATCCATGAGAATTCATAATCTGTTTCATGTGTCTTTAAAGAAATATGTGTCTAATCCTAACCATGTGATTGATTGGATTGTGATCCAGGTGGAGCACGAAGGGGACTTTTGGGTGGAACCAGTGCGCATCCTAGACCGAAAATTCAAATTTCTCTAAAACAAAGATATCGGTATGGTAAAGGTTCAATGGACCTGCTATGGTCTTAAAGACACCACGTGGAAGCACAAAGAGACCATGAGGGAGGAGTAACCATAAATTTTTAAAGAAATATGAATGTACATAAGTATGCAAGGCTCCATTTTTGGAGTTGGAGTTCCTGGAGCCACATCTTGGAGATTTCTTGTTCGATCTATGTTGGATCCCTGGAAGAGAAGTGGTATAGCCTAAGGGACTAGAGTGCCTAGAAGGGGGTACACTTCTTTGGGTTGTGCAGGTTGCGGGGAGCAAGAGATTGATGTTGGAATTGTTGCATGAGTTGAACGTGCAAAAGTTTCAAGTATTATGATATGTAAATTTTATATATGTATATCGGTATGGTGTTGTGTACTAAGGATGGTGCAATTTGTAGGGGGGTGGTGGGGGGGGAATATAAAATTCTCATTTATAATCCTAGTTTTAGCGATGTGTAATTAAATATGATGTAGGATCACGGGCCCGAATATGTAATTGTAAACATTGTCTATGATCGCAATAATAAAACAAATGTGACACTAGTTGTGAGTGGACACAAGCAATGTAATTGGGGGATAAATTTCCACAAGAGAGGGGAATGTCTAAGAAAGGGGTCCAGGGGGGTATTATTCATGGATATTAATTCCAACCCACTTTCCTAAAATTATTACTTTGAGTGAACCTTCTAATTTCCTTTTGAGTGTATGAGAGCCCAATCATTAAAAATAGGTAAGAGGGGTTGGTGGGAAAAGTTACATCTCCTATTTATGAGAGCATGGGAGCTAAGTACAATAAACCTTGGGGAATGTGATTCAACTCTCATGGGTAAAAGATAAATTTGAGTGGCCATTGTGGGTAGTTTTTACATGTAGTTTTTGGAGTAGCAAGAGAGTGGAGAGCATTGGAGCTTGAAGGCAATCATAGTAGATGTTGTGTCAAGTTTGTTAGAGGTATTGTTGCATGAGAAAGTGGGTTGTTAGGCCTACAGAGAGGGATATTTCTATGTGAGTTTATTCCCTCGAGCAGTGGGTTATTTTGGTAGTTTTCTTGGGGCAGCTAGCATCCCTAGAGTCCCTAGCAATAGAAATTTCTAGGAAACCTTGTGGTGGAGCCCTCGAGGGAAGAGGGAAGGGTTGAGGGAATGTGTGCAGTGAAGGGGGATCCCAATTCCTTGGGTTTCATAGGTTGAGGGGAAGAGAGTTGGAGGATTGGGATAGTTGTTAGAAAACTAGTTAGATGTGGGAGTGAATTGGGTTGTGAGAAAGACACCCTCTTTTGTGGAATTGTAGCCCCGACTCAGGGGTGGTTTGTTGTTGATATTTGGAGCAGAAAATATATGATTGGGAGGAACGTTTGTCCCCTGTAGTTAGTTTCTCATTGCTAATAAAAGATAAGTGATTTTATCTATGTTTTATCAAATTTTATTCATGGGTTTTTATTGTTGTGTATAAACTCTAATTTCTAAGTAAATATATGTTGTTGTGTATGAATATAAGTTGTTGCACTCATTTTTTATAAGTGTTGTAAATGCATTTAGTTTTATTAATATTAGATTTTTTTATGGGTTATGTAGTGGGGTCACTACATGCATCATAATTTATTTTCTCTAAATGCTAGATAACTCATGGCAATGTAATTTCTAAATCGTTGGTTTGTGTAATGATGTTGTGAATAATTAATTTTACATTGCTTGGTAGTATTTTTGCACTTTATTGCGTCTACAACATTGTGGCAGTGGTTCCCCTTTAATTAATTCTCTAGAGTACATTTGTATTGGGTAAACAATTTGATACTATAGTTTCCCTAGGTTGTCCACTGGTTGTATCTTGTTTTATCCAAATATTGAGGCATTCCCCTCATCCTAAAGATCATAGGCATTGGTGTCACCTACAATGATGCAGACCCCCCCTGCTCTCCTCGAGGTTGCGCGACCTCCTAGTCTAGGATCGTTCAATTCAAGGAGTCGAATCGACTCTTCGGGCCTCTGCTAGACCCCAAAATAATTTACACAGGTCCCCTTTCCTTCAAAGTGCAAGTTTTGTCAAACCCGTGGGCTCTTTCCTGGCCTCTTTGAAGAATTTGAATAACAGACGTTAGCTCCCTATGCTAGGCCCCTTCATATAACCTCAAGATATGATCCGAGGCTAACCTCAAAAGGCACTTTGGAGCTCCGAGCTCCAGGTGTTTTCACTTCACACTATGGCCAATTCTTCCGTAGTCACAGTCCTCTGAAACCACGAAAACAAGATCAACGGTCCTTGTTCCTCGTCGAGATTGACGACTCAGTTTCCTTCATCGGAATTTGGACGTCGGTTGAATCTGCATGCACACTCTGCAAATCCTTTGGAGTGACTTTCCAACGGAGTGAACCTCCATCCTCCATGTGTCCCCTCACATATCAATGGTCCATGTTCTTCCTTGGGATCAATGACCCATAGTAACTTCGAGCTCCGATGCTTCAGGAAATTCTGAAACACCACCACATGAATCCTCTGGAGTGACAAACCTCTGAAGTACATGATCTACAGACACCTGTCCAATTTCGATGGATGGCTTGGATGGACTCTGGAACTCCAGCCTTCGGGAGTTCTTTCTCCAACAACTTCACTTTCTCCTGGAGATAATTTCCTACGAACTGGCAGATCTTCTACCACGCATCCTCTTCCACGGACAGCTCTGATGACCTCATGACTTTGGGCTTCGTGAGTCCTTGCACCTCCACTCTCTAATTCCTCTGAAGTGCTTATGCTCCAGATTGCAAGATCTGGTGACACCTATCCTCACCAACGAACGGCTCATATCTTCTCTGGCTCCTGACTCTTCAGGAGTTCTCCCAACTCTTCTCTCTAATTTCTCCGAAGTGTTATGCCCCTGGACCTTTGGATCTACTGCCACATGCCTTCCTATGCCAATGGATAGGATCAACTCCGCTCTTTGGGAGTTCGGTATTTTTGCAAACTCCACATGCTAAATCTTCCAAAATGTTGTTGTTCCAAACTTCACAATCCACTGACACACGTCCTTTGCAGTGGACAGTTCCAATCTCCTCTGGCTCCCTGATCTTCGGGATTTCTTCTACCTTCTGCACCCCCTTTCTTTCGGAGTTCTTCATTCTAGACTGCACGATCTAACGCCATGTGCCTCCTGGTGAACGACAACGAGGATCTACTCTTCTCTTCGTAGATTCGGGAGTTTTGTACACTCCTCAACTGAAAACCCCCTGAGTGATACTTCTCCAGGGTTTCAGATCTTCTGACATGTACCCCTTCCTATAACTAACGGTTAGGATCTGCTCCGACCTTCGAAGCTTTGGCGATTTCTCACTCTGCTCATGTGCATTCTCCCAGAGTGCTTCTGATCTGGACCTCCAAATCTTCTGCCACCTGTCTCTCTGGACGATGGATGGTTTTGATCCACTTCAGGACTTTGGGACCTCGGCAAGTTTGCTCTCCTGTGCACTTTCAAAGGACTTAAGTCTTGTGCACTTTACCTGGATCCGACGGATGTCGATCCCTCGTGCTCAGATCCAATGGATGGGATTTGTTCTCCTCCTTGGCGCACTCCTTCTGATGTATGGGCGTAGATCAAACGGTCCAGATCTCTTCCTACGGCTGACCTGATGGCTGTTGTTGCTCCTCCTCCTCATATTCTTCATTCTCCCAAGATTGGGAAAATTTATAAGTGTTCAAAGGTTTCGGCCTCTTAACCTTTTGTTGTGAACCTGAATGCTTGTGTCTCGACTTGTTCTTCTCCTCCTGAGCTTTGGGACTTGGAATAAGTCCAACTCTTGCACACTCCTTGCATTATCTCTTCTAAGATTTGGGACTTACTCAGAATTTCAAAGGGGCTCGGCCCTTCCACTTCCTTAGAATATTTTATGGTGCCTTCCTAGCACTTTCTTCTCTTTTTCTCTTGAGCTTTTGAACTTGAACAAGTTCACCTCTGCGCACTCCTTGCACTCAAATGAGCCTTCATACGACTTCTTTCAACAATTTTTCTAAGTGTTGGCATGGTGCACTCCTTGCACAGGTCTTCCTCCTTAGTATTCAGTAACTCTGAGGATCTCCTTGAGTCTATAGTTATCCTGGTGTGCCCTCTTGGCATGTTCTCTTCTGAATTCGATTTGAAATTTAGATGTGCACTCCTTGCGCTGGCTCACAGAGTTTCCACCACTCTGTCAGGCACTCCTTGCATTTAGCCTAAAGAGCCCAGAACCAATTCCAACAACTCACAAACAGATAATTATGTCTATCCCTGCAGATGAAACCTAACACATGCATATATAGCATACATTCATAACACACAAGACATACATAGAACCATATGCAGGAAAAACTTCTCTTATTTTCATTAACATAAATGTTTGGTTACAATTTGTACAAAAGCTCGGACTGCAACAGAGTCTCGGCTCTCTCCTCTCCTCTCTTCTCTACCTTCTACAACCTCTATTGGACATGCATTACAATAAAATACAAAAGGGGCTCCTTGAGCCTTTCCCTCTAACTACTCTCGTGGTGTCTCATCACCATCTACAACGTCTATCTACTTCAGAAAAAAAACTAACTACCAATTAAGTTCTGTTACATTAAAGTCTAGGAGTGAAACTCCTAGACCATTCATGATCATTCAGCTCTCATGCATTTTGATCTTCTTCAGTTTTCAATCAATTCAACAAAAAAATTGCAAGAAACGCCATCATTAAGATTCTGAATTGATTCAAAGGCGCGCTAAGGCGTTGAGATGGCATCCCATGTGTCTTTGTTGATGATGCTCCTGCATCATACAACCATGCATTTGTATGATTTTCTAATTGTTTTGGGCAGAATAAGTTTTGTGATTTCACACTGAGGATGTTATTCAATTGACAATACTGCATAGACAGAGTGTTGTGTAAGCATGTGCAAACTACATACTTGTTTCAATACTAGAAAGAAAATTTGAATTGCCAAGCAATCTATCTCAATAGAAGAAGGTTATCTACACTTCCTTTGTTGATTTGTTGTGTGATGGCATGTTGATTTTTGGGACTTATTGTTGAATGAGTGTTATGTAGGAAAAATTGAAAAAAAAAGGTCGTACAGTCAACAATGAACAAGAGGAGACTAGAATTCAACTTGGTTTTTGTTGGCTACCAAGTCAGACCAAAGATGGGAATAGATTATAATTATTGGACTTTACCTATTTTTTAGATTGTAGAGTATGATGCACAATAGAGAATCAATGAGAAAAATTCTATGTTGCTAGAATTATGAAGCCAAAAATTAGAGTCGGAACTAGAGCTAGAGCCGGAGCTAGAGTCAAAGTTATTATGGAGAGAGATCCATGTTCCAGAGAAGTAGATAGGATATATAAAAATAATTTTTTTGGTTTCCTTAGAAGATTTTTGAGACCAAAAGACTCTCAATGGGGAGGTGTGTTTCAAAAGGTATCCAAAGGAAACAATGAATGGTTAAAGAGACTTAATACACATAAGCAATCAACAAAATTGAGGGTTGAACAAAGACAATGTAAGTGCAAAACACAAGAAGATAATAAAGCGAGGAATGTTGTGAGCAAAAGACACAATAAGAGAGAAGAACGTTGGTGGAGAATGGGAAATGAAGGGACAAGTATTCTTAGCCTTCCAGCTACCCCTGAGCTACCTATATCTTGTGGAAAATTCACTCATAAAGGGTCTTTTGGTAGAGTAGAAGATGATGCAAAAGATAAGCCTGGCTATATAAATGGACAAATGGCCCAAATAGCCATGAGATTGGATTTCAATCTTGTAATTATTGATAAAAAAATATTGATAAAAAACATTCAAAGTTGGTTTTCTTGTTTAAGTTTCCAGGGTAAAATCTTGGTTGTCCATTATGGTTAACTATAGGGTATTATTGCCATGGATTTTGTTTTGTATGAGTGCATACTTCATAGCCAAACCCACATTCTTTGTTAATTGTGTGAAATTTAATAAACTATACATAGTCGAATGCATTCATTACTCTACATGGTTAATTCAATGGAAATCTATAGTCAATGAACAATTTAGTTTTTTCTCTAACAACTAGCGTATGCACAAATCATTTTCCATTGGTATTTAATCAATCTGTGTTTTCTATTGTGAGGATTGAGCAATAAACAATGGGTTTCAAAGTCCATATCTTGGCTTGTATACCTAGCTATTGGTATTGCTTGGGGACAATGTATTACACTCTCAATGATTTCTTCATCCCATTGGGATGGTGTTGTACACATACCAAACAACAAATCATTTTTACACACAATAATCCTTCTCTGCATAGTGTTGATTATTTTTATGATATATTGTTTAGGACAACACCCTCACACACCCATCATCACCATCCATCAAATGTAACTAAATTCATTGGGTGAAATTCTCATGTGTTCACCATTTAATGAACGTGTTTTGAAGGTTGTCACAGATGGACCACTTCAAACTGCTCATCCAAGACATTGACAAAATTAATGGTGGAAGTTGTAGAGCCATTTTCCAATTATTTCTTTCTCCAACTAGAATTTTTATTTTGATTGGAAAGAAGTCAATGTTTGATCCTTCCTTGGTCATTGTTATTGTTACACATCAAAATTCCACACTTAAGTGCCTCACCCTATGTGTCGTATGCGCCTTGCTAAGTGTCGCATACACATTGACACCATGAAATAACATTTGTCACAATCCCTAGTCAACGTGAAGGAGAAATATATCATATGAAGGTCAAAATACTATGTGCACATGAATTATTCATTATTATTCATAAAAAGGAAATTAATTTAGTGTGAGAATCCACCTCACATTTAGTTTTCTAATCTAAAGGAGAAGTTGAGAGTCTCATGGATGGTTGAGTGATTTTATCAAACCAAAATCCTAATTTGGTGGATCTTGAGAGATATTTCCTCCTTAAAATCCTTGAGAGATATTTTCTCCCTAAAATCCTTGAGAGATATTTTCTCCCTAAAAAACTTGGAGATCCCATTTTAGTGGATCTAGTGAGTGATCTTCTCCATGGTGGTTAAGCCTCCAAATCCTATATAATGAGGGATTTCCATGATGAAATACACAGACATAGATATCAAGCTTATGATATTAGGATTCATGCAAGGGTCTAGACGAGGAGATCTTGGAGGAGTTGCAGCTAACATCATTTGTGGTATGTAAGTTTTCTTGGTTCTCATTTAATATACTTCACCTATTTCCTTCAAGTGTATGTTTTCATGTGCTTGTCTATTGTTACTTCGATCTTTGTAGATGAATTTTTTTGATCTAATCTTGTAGAGTACGAGTTCTTTATTTCTCTTCGTTGCCTATTGCAGGTATCAAGTTGCACTAAGGAGTAAATTGGAGATCAAAGCTCAGATTGGGAGAAGCGAGGATAAACTTTGAAACAAGGTGCATCACACTATTTCTCCTTCTCTCTTTATGATTGATTGAACTGAATTCAAAGGGATGTTAGTGTCCATTTGTAGTGTTTATGTCTTGGTATAGAGATCTATAATCCAAGGGAAAGTTCACCTATCTGCAGGGGAATATTTTCGTAACAGAAATTGGCAACTCCAATGTGGGGAATGAACTTTCAATTGTTCTTCCCTTTGTTCATCCTATAATTTTTCCTATCCTTAGATCCTACTTGTTGATTTGATCTAAAATTTTCATCTCCTTTGTCTTTTCTAGTTGTCTCGCAAAGATTCTTATGGAAATTTCCTGAGTTACTGAGATTTTTTAGCTTTTCTCAAACTTTCCTCAGAACTAGCACTCCCCTGCAGTTCAAGCCAGAGCATGGTTCCTTGAATAACACTCCCTTAGAGACTTCTAAGGAGCATTGTAGGGATTTTGTGTCTTCGTTACCAGAGCACTGATTTCCCCTCTTTTGAAAATTTTCAGGGTTTCTTGCTTGTTGGGTATAGTCTTTGGATCTCCTTCTTTAACTCAAAATTCTTTTTTTTTTATCTTGGCTCTTGTTTGACTAGAAACTTCTTGTCCTTCATTCTTTTTAGTCTTTATTGGGTTTGTGTTGTCTTTCTTGATTGCAAAATCGACCTTTCTCTCTCAGATTTGGTTCCTTTTTGCCATTCTTCTCGATTATCTAATTGATTAGAGAATTTCACACGGAAGATTATTGATCACAAGTCTATTGATTTCTTTGTCTTTGATCTCTTACTCAATTCTTGAAGACTATAAAGCATGAATTTTTTATTTCTTCGTATTTTTAATATTTGAATGAACAGTTTGACATTTGTTTTTCTTTCGGTCTCTTGTTTATTGTTGAGAGTATCTTTTTTTGTATGCTCTTTTGCTTCATACTCTTTTCGATCATCATAGTGAACTTTTTCATTATTAGTGAAAGAATGAAACATTAGATGAACATCACAATTTGCATCCACAATCAAACAAAGAAGTATTTATATGCATTAGTTTTGGATATTAACAAGTTTTTGTGATAATTTGGCAAATGTGTGAATTCTTGTTTGGGAACGAAATAACATGAAATTTTGCATTTTTTGAGTGTCTGTTAGTGACGAAAAGAAAAGAAACTCTTCTCCTTCCCGTAACTATAAGTTCATTGAAAAGAAAATTTGCATATCATTCTTTTTCCCTTCTTGTGGAGTTGAGTCTCAAACATCAACAGTTTCACTACCATTCACCTTTGTGTAAAAAACAACCATGAAAACAAGTGCTAATTAAAATTGAACTAGAAACTTTTATTTTTTAGATATTTACACCAACAATAGACTAGGACTAGAGTTTTGGAATAGGTTGTGAGAATAACTCTCCAAAGCATTCAATACAAACTCAGAATCTTATGATAGGGAGAGAAAATTCAACCTTCGTATAAGCATAGCTAGGATCCCCCTCTCACACAGGGGTTAAACACGAGGTCGTGTGTGAGAGAGAAACAAAGATTATCTCTATTCGGCTTAACCAATCATAGTGGAATGATTGTATATTGGGGGTTCTTATTGAGAATCAATTGTTTTCATTTGGTCTCGGAGCTTCATGAATTCGGAATCCATTTGGGGTCCTCTCAATTTTATTGGTCCATTTGTCCTCAGTTCTCTTGAAGAATTTCGAACTTGATATCTTGCCTATAAATTCAGACCCGATTGTTGATTGTACCCTCCCAGAGGCTGACTGTGAGTTGGTATCCTTAGTGGCCATAATATTTAGGGTCCTTACACAAGGTGATGGTGAAGGGAAGTCTATGTTGTACCCGGATCAGATGTTGATCAAACTCACTCGGGCTCCTTGGAGGGTAACCCATGGGTAAAATCGTGAGGGAACTTGCACCAAGGTGTAAGTTTGTTAAGAAATTCACCAACATAACTGATCCACCCACTCTATCCCAGCCCCTTCCTATATTGATCTCGCGATCTTATATTTCATCACCAACTAGTGGTTTCATTATGGGAAGGTTTGTTTGATTGTTTGCTTCTTAGATTTGTAGTGTGTGTTGTTTGTTTTCCCTAGTGAAACTTAGGTTGAGTCAGTGTCAATGGAATCATTTCCTGGGAGTACCAATGAAGGAACCCCTTTTCCCAGGGAACCTTTTTCCTTTCCTTCTTTTGGAAAAATTGGTCCTATGTGCATTGCCACATTGAGTCTTCCGGGACTCACCATCGGGTTACCAGTTTGGTTATTCCCCACTCTGGTGATCTTGACTTTTCCCAACGCTTCGAATGTACCTAATTCTTTGGATGTAATCACACCACCCACAAATCAATCTCATGTCAACCTTTCGCCTTCTTCACTCATCAGGTCTCCTTCCCTTTCTCCTTCTTCTCCTAGTGAAAACTCTAAAGAAAGTAGCCAGGTTGATAAGGAGAAGAAGAAGAAGAATCAGAAAGAGACCAATCCTCCAACCACATCAAGTCATGTTGGATCTGAGAAACCAGCTATTGTTAATCGTACTAGGAGTGTTGATAAAGTAAACAAGTCTAAAACGAAGAATCCTAAACCCAAATTCCCTTGCGGGATTTGTAAGGGTGACCAATTTATGATGGATTGCCCTGGTCTCCCCAAGGTATTAGAAATGTGGTATTCCATGTCATCATCCCTTGCTGGTGACACCCTGTCAACTAGTGATGTTAAGGTTTATAAGAAGAATAGAACCATCAAATTTCCTTGTATGTTATGCGAAGGAGATTGTCACTCTCATATTTTCACTCGTATGGACGAGGCTTCTTATTTTTTGAAAAATATTCAAACTCCAATTGGTTATCATAAGATCTCTCCCAACCCATCATTAGTTTATGGACTAGTCAATCCGGTTCCATCCCCGGTCAGTCTGGTTGATCAAGTGGTCAATCTAGTTTCATCTTCAGTTGAACCAGTAACCCAAGTAGTTGATATGG
Organism: Picea engelmannii; assembly: GCA_009831015.1. NCBI lineage: Eukaryota > Viridiplantae > Streptophyta > Pinopsida > Pinales > Pinaceae > Picea > Picea engelmannii. Next base: position 130,711 of record ML812788.1, read on the forward strand.
TTCCATTATCGGTCAGCCCCACTCTTCATCTAAAGAGTGAACCCAAAGTGGTCGATCTGATTCCATCATCAATCGATCCCACTCCTCCCTTAAGGAGTGCATCCCAAGTGGTCGATCCAGTTCTGTCATTGATCGGTCCCACTCCTCCCTTAAGGAGTGTTTCCAAATTGATCGCTCTAAGTACATCATTAGTCGATCCCACTCCTCATTAAAAGAGTGAGGATGTCACTTAGGTTTACCTTGTTAATATTGATTCACCTGGACAAGGGGGCACTCTGCCTATCTCGATGGCATCCCCTTCAAGCACTCAGATGATTTCTATTGATTGGAATGGTTTGACAGAACCATGTCTTCCTTCTTATGTGCCTTTTCAAATCATGGTACGGGTTTGTGGTAGGAATATTCCTAACACTATAATAGACGAAGGTGCTTTTGTTAGCATATTGTCTGTGAATGCTTGGCAAGCTCTTCGTTCCCCGCAGCTTGCGCTCATGACTCTGAATATTTTGACCTTTGATAGAAGATTTAGTCAACCTTTAGGGATCCTTCCTCAATTTTTGGTTACTTTGGGAGGAAAAACAATCTACGTTGATGTGATGGTAGTTCACGGCCCCTTGGATTTTAACCTTCTCCTCGGGAGAGACTATGTCTATGTTATGAAATCTCTTCTGTACACTCTCTTTCAAGTGATATGTTTCCCTCTCAATGGAAACATAGTAACGATCTACCAGCTTTCATTCATTGACCCTCATCTGATGGTCAACCATATGCCTTCCCTGAACATTCCATACATGCCAGCGATGTCCACCCCACCGTAGGTCAATTATGTAACAACCTGTCTCATGCGTTCAACTTTGAACGAGAAGGAATCTCTTCCTTCTCCTAACTTAGATCTGGTAGTTGACATGGTCATCTCTTCGATAGGGATATTACAACCAGATATCCCTACCCTTATCGAGGTGGTCAACATGTATCCCTTCCAGAGTGTTTTTCTTCCATCTAGCGAAGATCTCATGGAAGCCATGGCTGACGTTTTTCCCTTAACATGTATTCCTTCTAGAGCAGTGTCCTCTTGGAATTCATGATCAAGGAGAGGTTACAAGCATAGTTTTTCTTCTCTGTGGAAAACTCGTTAAAAAATGAAACAGAACCTATGATCATAGTTTCTCCTCTTTCTAGCAAGCTCATTAAAAAATGAAACTGAAATCTAGCGATTGAGCTTGGAGTTACAAGCATAGTTTAATTGTTTTTCAAGCTTGTGTAAAAATGAAACCAATTTCGAGCTTAATCTTTGTTCTTTCCCGTGCTTGTAAATACATGAAAATGTGACCGAGTATACTTTTATCACTTTTTCAGACTCATAAAGGTTATATGAAAAAGGAACCCCCTAGAATTTCCTTTAAGCTCTTTTCAGACTCTCTAAATATGAAAATATTGTCGAGCAATCTTGTTGTCTTTCACACTCATTAAAGTGAATTAGAAAGCATGTATGTTGAGCAGTAGTTTATCTCTTTATCGGTCTCATCGGAATACTTTATGAAAAAGGAACACACTGACCATCTGGTTAGGAGAGTTCTCCTAAGTATTATTTTATACTTTTTCGGGCTTGGGAGTCTAAACTTACGAAAAATTCCATCTGGGAGTTTCCTTTAAGTGTTTTTCAAACTCTCTAAACATGAAAACCCACTGATTTTACTTTATTTGGACTCGTAAAACATACATTGAAAGGTCTATCTGGGATAGAACCACTCCTTCCTAGGGTTCGTTAAAAATAATTCGAAGGACTCATCCAAAGGATGAGCTTATATAGAGCATGTGTTACCCTCCTCGAGCTCGTTAAATTAAAAAGAGGTACTCATCTATCTGGATGGGGGAAACAAATTGGGAAGTGGGTCAAGTCTTGAAAACCTTTATGGAATCTCTTTGTTATTGCCCTTGAACATGACACAAGTCTACATTATGTCGTACAATTGGGTACTCTGCTTGTCTCTAATTCATTTGAATTCCATGTGTCGTCGTACTCTTTTCCTTCGAAAATAACCTATGGTTGTCGTCACACTCTACATGCCGTCATACTCTTTCGACTCCTTCGAAGAGAATAGAACCTTTGGTTGTCGTTACACTATGGATATCATCACATTATGTTTACATCCTTGCCTCATTGATTCAATGCTACCAAGTCAATTGTCATGCCATGTAGTGTTCAAGGGAAGTATAGACCACTCTGCAGTATTCATACCCGTGTCATTCTATTCGCATATGATATTTCATCTTAAATCATTATCCGTGTCAGTTTCGTGTCGTTGATGGGGGATACATCAATGCCCTCCTTCGATGAGTCTTTTCCTGTCGACTTCAACAAATTATCCGGGAAATAGACTTAAGAACACATTGTTACCTTGGGACATGCATGCATCAATGGTAGGTCTCCTCATTTTTTACAGTGGGTTAACACCATTGGCCTCTGATCGAATGATTCCATGAGTGTTTGACTTCAACTCACAAAATTTGCACCTATTGGATTGTACTAGGGTACCTTGGGAGTCATTGACATCAAAGGTGATTTCCCTCACACTTGTTAACGGTTAACATCAATGACCAATAATCAAGTGGTTTCTACCATGTTCGACATCAGCACATGTATTCACATGGTTAGAATCGTACTGTTTCGGGATCGAGATGAAGACCTTGGGGACATATTTGGCATCTACCAAATATTAGCGGACTAACCTAGGTTGCAATAAAGTTTGAAACTTACTGATATACATTGTTACATATATCCACTTTGTATTGGTCTATGGCTATGTTGTTTTTTTATATTGTAGCTCCATTGTGTAAAATATTGTGGCTACAACTTGATAAGGTCACATGGATCCACATTGTATGTTTGGTGTCCATATCCTTAGTTAGTATTCTCACAGATCCACAGTGTATTGATCGACAGTCATGCTTTGAGTCATCCCATATTCCGAACATAGGTATGTTTGCCTCGGGGATGAAACATATATTAATATTGTTTGATGGTTGTTTGCAACTTCTACCATGTTCTCCAACTCCACACCCTTGCATTGAAGAATTTGTAAAGTGTTTCGGCCATTAGTTTCTCTTCCGACCTGACGCTTTAGGGGTCATATGTTACACATCAAAATTCCACACTTAAGCACCTCACCCTAAGTGTCGTATGCACCTTGCTAAGTGTCACATACACCTTGACACCATGAAATAACACTTGTCACAATACCTAGTCAATGTGAAGGAGAAATATATCATATGAAGGTCAAAATACTATGTGCACATGAATTATTCATTATTATTCATTATTATTCATAAAAAGGAAATTAATTTAGTGGGAGAACCAACCTCACATTTAGTTTCCTAATCTTAAGGAGAAGTTGAGAGTCTCATGGATGGTTGAGAGATTTTCTCAAACCAAAATCCTAATTTGGTGGATCTTGAGATATATTTCCTCTTAAAATCCTTGAGAGATATTTTCTCCCTAAAATCCTTGAGAGATATTTTCTCCCTCAAAATCTTGGAGATCTCATTTTAGTGGATCTAGTGAGTGATCTTCTCCATGGTGGTTAAGCCTCCAAATCCTATATAATGAGGTATTTCCATGGTGAAATACACAGAAAAAAATATCAAACTTATGATCTTGGGATTCATGCAAGGGTCTAGACGAGGAGAGCTTGGGGGAGTTGCAACTGACATCATTCGTGGTCTGTAAGTTTTCTTGGTTCTCATTTAATATACTTGCCATATTTCCTTCAAGTGTATGTTTTCATGTGCTTGTCTAATATTCCTTTGATATTTGTAGATGAATTTGTTTGATCTAATCTTGTAGAGTAGGATTTCTTTGTTTCTCTTTGCTACCTATTGCAAGTATCAAGTTGTGCTAAGGAGTTTGGAGATCAAAGCTTGAATTGGGAGTAGCGAGGACAAACTTCAAAACAAGGTGCATCACACTCTTTCTCATTCTCTCTTTATGATTGATTGAACTGAATTCAAAGGGATGTTAGTGTCCATTTGTAGTGTTTCTATCTTGGTATAGGGGTCTGTAATCCAAGGGAAAGTTACCCTGTCCGCAGAGGAATATTTTTGTAACAGTTATTACTAGTGAGAGTTAGATGCATTTCACTCACTTAGAATTACTTGGTATTTAATTGAATACACCACCCATCCACACCACAATGCTTCATGGAATCGATTTCCTTTGATTGGATTGGTAAAAAATTTAATTGATGGCAACACTCATGCTGCATCGTGGCATCAATTCCTTCTCAATTAAACTTTTGATTTTTTACCTACAACTATCGTTGGAAGGTTCCAATTGATTAATTATAAATTACACATTATTTAAAGCTCCATTAGTATGGTGTTAAAAATGTGAATGAAGTAATTGGCATTCGAATTATGTGTGTGTGTGTAGGTTCACATTACACCCATGTTACATTTTTTTCCAAGGAAAAAATCTAGTAATTTTATTTCTATGGTAGAACAAAATTACAATCATAGATGCCCAAGTCATTCCTTTGATTGGGATCCCAAAAAAATTATCCAAAAGACAAAAATTGTTAGCTACAAAGGATAAACTAAACTTTATATACATATATGAGATTACGGGTACTAACATCACAAAATTTATGGTCAATAAAATAATTGCTTGAGATTCCATGCATTGTGCATAAATACCATCAAAAATGATTCCAAGAATGGTACTCTATATCAACAACTAAACAATTCTTATAAAATCCTATACAGAGTATGAATTGCTCATAAAATTCAAGAGAAACATTATGTTATTTGGATCCAAGAGTCATGAAAGTATTCGATGGAGTAATCCTAGGTTTTTTTATATACTTTCCATGAGCCTCTGTCCATTTCCAAGCTAGCTTTGGAGAGGCGATCCACTTCCTGGTTCTTGTCCTTGTAAACATGATCAAAATTGAGATGAGTGAATTCTTGAAGGTTTCTTTTGATATTATGGAATAATGGCATAAGAGTGTAATTTTTCAAGGAGAGGTCCCCATTAATCCATTTTATAACAATTTGAGAGTCCCCATGTAAATGAAGTTGAGTTATTCCTCTTTCCCGAGCTAGTTGTAGGGTAAGTTTGTCATGAGTTCATTGAAATTATTTGTGGTTGGCCCGAGCCCTAATGAGAAGGAAATGGATTGATTACTTGAGAGATAAAGGATACCACCAACCCCTCCCATAGAGGGATTACACCCATGTTACATACCACCATATTATGGCCTTTGGATATGATCCAGACAATTTCTAATTGTGCTTCAACTTCAATTTCCAATTGAATGACAAACTCTCCAAAAAAAAATTGCAAAATCTATCAAGAACTCTAATCCAATTGCCCACACATATAATATGTATATATATTAAGTTTTCCCTAGCTCCATCCACCTCAATAATTTTTCCATAATATCTACTAGCCCCGCCCTCACTCTCTTATGAGTGTGGGGGTGGGGGGAGATATTAGGGAAAACTTTGAGGGTGCGGGTGGGGGGAGATATTAGGGAAAACTTTTTCCTTGATATCTCCCCCCACCCCCACCCTCTTACGAAGATATTAGGGAAAAATTTTAGGATGAGGGTGGGGAGAGATATCAAGGAAAAATTAATTTTGAGGGTGAGGGTGGGGGTGAGGGAAGATATTAGGGAAAATTTATTAAGTTTTCCCTAATATATCCCCCCACCCCCACCCCCACGCTCAAATTTAAGTTTTCCATGATATCTCCCCCTTGCAATTCTCCAATTTGTTTTTGTGAAAAATCTATCAAGCACTATAATCCAAATTCCCACACAAGCATTATGTATATATCTTAAGTTTTCCCTAATATATCCACCCACCCCCATGCTCATAAGAGGGTGGGGGTGGGAACTTGGAAAATGTTGGGGGTGGAGAGAGATATTAGGGGAAAATTGAGGGTGGAGGTGGGGGGAGATATTAGGAGAAAACTTAGGGTGGATGTGGGGGGATATATATTAGGGAAATCCTTATAAGCTCCCCCCTAATATCTCACCCCAACCCCACCCTCTTCTCTATTGTATAAGTTTTACCCTAATATATCCCCCCATCCCCACCCTTTGAACCTACAGGGATCCACCTCTGCATACATATCAATAATTGTAGAAATCACTCTACTTGAAGGGACATTAGTCTTGGAATTATAAACCAAGTCACTAGAATCAGAATTGAACATGTTGATAACCATGTTGATGATTTGGCCTTGACACCATCACTAAGGAAACAATCAATAGACCAAGATTTGAAGCCAATAAGCATAGTCATTTATTGTATGCTTGTTTGGTGATTAAGAACATAGATGCTCTAACATAGAGTCCTGAAGTTATTGCATTGTTACTTGGTTGTTTTGTGTCCAATATTACACTGAGAACATAAGCCTTGGAACCAATTTTGAAGAACAAAGATCTTTTCATAATTTTGAGAACATATACCAAATTTCATTTCCATGGAAGATTTATGTTGGTGAGATGTAGGGTCTATATGTCTCATGTTTATGTATCACGAGTGTACAAAAACAATCATGTTGTGTCCTTCCTAAGATTGAGATGGAGAAACACAAATGTCACAAGTGGCCCAGAGGGTATCCAATGGGAAAAGTTTTTTTTAATTCTAGGTGCAACCATAATTTCCTTTTACCGCTCTAATGCACCAAACTTACAAGCCTCGGGTGCAAATTCAAATAGCATTGTTTTTTTTAAGAGACTGGAGATATTTTTATTTATAAAAACGTTGTGCCAAAGAAAAACAACATAGTACATAGATACACAATTTTGACTCTATATATAGCGAGTTCAAAGCTATGAAGTTGTTCTCCACAAAACTAATTTTCTCATTGTAGCTTCGAGAAATACTACTATTGTATATTTTTATAAATTGTCCTAAGATCAAAATACAATGAAAACATGTTCTTATATTTTTTATTCGTTATCTGATGTTGCCTTAATTTCTCCATGGTTCGATTCTTGGCCCTCGATCTCCATAGATGCATTGTCCCTGTCTTCTGATACTTCAGCTTGACCTTTTGATGATGATTATGTTGCCTTTTGTGAATTAGAACCTGTGTTTGATTTATGTGGAAAAGCATATTTTATTAAATAGTGGCATTCAAATTCCAAAGAATCCACTCGATGCTTGAGTTTTTCTAAAGCTTGCTTTAGATCACCTATAGCATGTCTTTCTTGCTCTAAATCTTCCACTCACTGGAGCAGTTCCAAAATTATCTATTCTTGTCTATTCACCTTGATGTTTTCTTCTGTTTCCTTGTTGTCCACTTGAATATAACTCAATCTACTTCCCTCTGCCATATCATCATGCCTTATTAGTATTCTTTTGATATCCATCCAAGAAGGATTGATTGTAAATGTTGGAGCTTATGTTCTTGTCCAATCGGAGGTTTGCCACCAAATGTTGATAACCCAAGATTTATCTTTATTTGGTGAGTGGTTTCCACTATTTCTACTAGCGTGACCTTGTTCTAGGATGGATAGAGTCTCGGTATTAATACCAATAGTAGCCAGAGGTATATTGACTGCATTTTTGCAGCGTATACCCACTTCCAATTCGAAATTCAAATCACAAAAACACAAGGGGGACCAATCGAAGATTTCAACTAGGAAAAGGAGGCACCTTTGAAGAATAAGGTAAATGATGTTGAGGTGATATTAGGTGGAATAGTTTGAGGTTTGTGTGGTTTTGATCATCCAAAGAGAGATCTCGAAGATAGGGTTCCCAAAATGGCATTACACAGAGAAGTTGAAGCGAAGGAAAAGTTGACAAGAAGGGGGGATTGAATTGGCATAAATCTAATTAAGAGGTTGATTTGGTCTTATGGGGATATTGAACCATAGAGAAAAAAGTACCAGTGATTTCTTAAGGTTTCCAATGCCTCAACTCCAGAGGCCGGAAAGAGAAGGTGATCCAAATCTATATGAACCAAAAATTCATGTTCCTAACAAAATGAAGAGATTGCAGTAAATAAAAAAATTTCCATAAAAAAGTTTGATTTCTACCTAGTGAAAGGGTTGGGTCGAGAGATTTCACATCGAATTGAGGGTGACGCATGCATCCAATACCTATTTCGAATTCAAGATCCAAATGAAATTAAACATGTCCATTACATCGATGGGAGAAGACCCTTTCTCACATGCATAGGGATTTATTATGGTGTCACGTTGCCATCCTTGGAGATTGACAGATATTTGTATCCAAGGCCGCCTCATGACAATTTGAATTTCCACCATCATTGAGCATTCAAGGGATGGGACAACATTTCAGATCCCTATTTACTTTCATTTCATCTTTTCTTAAGGTTGTTCCTTCCTTGGCTAATTGATCTACATCTGTGTGTAATTCTCGCTTGACATGAAACCAAGTGTATTTGTCAAATTGACAAAGGAGATCCTGGATTCTTGTGAGAACAGTGGGTTGTATATGTTTCTCCATGTTATGTTATGTTTGATAATGGCCCTTATTATGATCATAAAGTCACCAAAGGTTATTATTCTTCGAATTCCTTTCAATTTAGCCTGCATGGTGCCTTCATAGAGTGTGTAAGATTATGCTTCATTACTGGTCATAGTTCCAATGCCCCAAGCATATTTTATAATGAAATGTCCTTTGAGATATATGATTGTCCCACCCCCGCCGCCTGCTACCCTTTCAAATAGCATTGTTACAAAGGAATGTTGAGATAATAAAATTGATCTCATTTGTTGCTTCAATGACTTTATGAAATCTTTTGATATGATGCCTAGAAAAACATTTTGAATATATTAGATAATCTAAAGGTTTCTTTTAGAGTTAGGTGTTGTAACAATGAGGTTGTACAAGAAATTTATTTCTAAGTTCAAGAATAATCAAAGTCAATCAAAAGAAATGAATTGTGATATAGGGGTTCAACAACATTGTCCCTTGTCTCCTCCTCTTTTTGGAATTTAGATTGTCTAGTTAGAGACATATTTGGAAGAAGTGGGTTACGTTGATACTACCTTCACTGAGACATTTATCACTCTTCTTCTTTATGATGATGATATTGTTCTTTAGCAAGGAGTGCTTATGATCTTGAAAAGTAGCCAAGAATTCTCAAAGATTTTTGTTTTAGCATTGGTATGTTAGTGAATTTTGATAAGGCTAAGGTTATGATCCTAAAGTCTAAGAAAATCATTTATCCTAATTTTATTTATGGAAATAACAACTTCAAGGAAGTTAATTTGTATAAGTACCTTGGAGTTGATGTGCACAATAAGCTCCATTAGAACTATAATGTGGAAAAAATGATTAATGGAGAGTGGCAAAACCTATTTTATTCTTGAGAATCACTATAAAGATTAAAAAATATGGTTTTGGGAGAACATATATGTCATGTTTGATAACCTTGTTATTTTAATTATCATTTATAGTTGTGAAGTTTGGGGTTGCAACATTCTTAGAGAAACGTAGAGGAAGATAGAGTAAATCAAAAATGCTTTATACTTTATAATCTTAACATTAAGAGAAATACCCCTTATCCATTCTCCTCTTGCAAGCTAGGCTTTCGCCCATTGAGATTGAATCTATGATAGGTACTCAATGTACATGCACAAGACAATTTAAATGAAGGATAAAAGGATTCCTATCATTGTTTTAGATTCCAATAAAAGTCAATTGAAGCTTAAAAGTGGATGGCAAAAGAATGTTGTTTCTTGGAAGATTCATGAGGTTGTCACTCCAAAATATCGATAATATGAAAAACATCATCGCAGCTAGATTTAAGGAGAAAACATGGTGTTGTGTAGAAATAGAGAATAAGATTAAGCTAATGTACCATGAAGAAATCATTAACTCAAGTTAGAAGATCAAAAGTTTCTTTCTTTTATTGCAAACTTAAACAGGGAGATTAGCATTGTTAAAATAAAAACAAACCCTCATGATCTTCATAGTGAAATTGAAATCCAAAAAGTCCTAAAACACCATGGGAAAATATTGTAATATTTATGTTACTAAAAAAATTGAAGATAAAAATCATTTTTTCTTAAAATGTCCTTCTTATGAGCACATTATGATCCAATTCTACAACACTTTTAACAATATTGATCTTTATAACCTACTAACTTATGATAACCAAAACCAAGTAGCAAAAATTAGCTACAATATTTTTATTATAGAAACAAAATGTTAAAGTAAATTAATTAATCATCAAATGTTTAAGACCCGATAAACCAAAAATAATTAATTTTAATAAACAATAATAATCATATATATATATATATATATATATATATAATAAAGGGGCAAGGGTGTTGACCGATTGGCAATTGCACGTTCTGTTAAGGCGTACAAGTTGTTAAGCAAGTCATCGATTTGAGCCTCTACGAAACGTGCACGAAGGTTGTGCCCCCAACTAGTAGCGCCTAGGGGTTATAGTGGTAGCCACTAGAATTGACCCCATGTCACGCGAGTATGAGACGAGTTTCATTGTCATTCCTCTAGTCCAAAAAAAAATTATATTAAAAATAATCTTAATAAACAAATTATTTTTTAAAAACAAAATTTAGATCAACATTAGAGAAGTTTTTTTAGAATGTTACATTCTCATTAACACTCTCAATAAACAATTTTAACTCTTATACCCTTATAATGTTTATTAACCAAAAGAACGAAACAATAAATAGATCATTATTTTAACATAAAAACATCCTATAAACATTGAGCTTAAACTTTTTTGAGGTAAACTCTATAGGAAGTTTTGAAACTTCCAATGTTTCTAGTGGACACTCCACCTATTATGAGGCACCAATAAAGCTAAAGTGATTGGAAAGAACATTGAATTATGGATTTATATGATAAAAGATGAGGTACAACCATTGAGAAAAGGGAGAAGTTGTGATTAAATACTTAAATAATAAGTTAACCTTTTAGAGAGAGGCTTCAACTTTAAGGAAATCTTTTAAATTAATTATTAGAAATTCAAATGAGGGGGTGTTAATTTAATATTAAAAAATAAAAGTGAAGTGAAGAGCTTGCCGAAAGGAAACAAGAAACAAAAAGATAAGAAACATGAGATCAAATAATAATAATAAGTAAGTAAAAATAAGTTAATACAATAAAGAATGTACAAGAGGTAAGAAGGGATTAATTGTATAACTCGAAAGAGTCTGGGAAAGATCGAAAAATTCAAGGGGAAAATTTTTTTATGAACAGATGGGGCTTAATGAGTGAGTCAGTGTATGATGGGCTTCCAAGATTAACTAAGTTTGTACCCATCTTCACGATTAAAATTATTAGGGTGCTTTTTTATTTCCAATACTTCACGAATAATATGAGAAGAATGATAGGTCATCGAGGCAAGAATTTTAGTTTGGTCAAAACAAATTAGGTGTTTAGAGTTAAAGGAATGTTCAACAATAGCTAGCTTAGATATGCGATTATGGGTTGTGTCAGCTATAATCTCTTTGAGACGGGCTTTAAAAGATCTGTCAGCCTGGCCTATGTATGATTTCCCACAGGAGCAAGTTGTAATACCCATGTCTCCCCCAGTATGTAAATATATGTCAAATGTCTCCATGCTTCATGGATAGTACATTTAATGTTTGGACCATGATTGCACTGAGAGGCGCTCTATAGCCCAATATGGGGGAGAAGTTGTCACGTGATGTTAGATGTGATGTTAGATTTCAAAGATTTCAAAAATTTCAAAAATTTAAAGTTGTCTCTATTAAAATCTCAATTAAAAAAGTTGACTCGATTAATAAAATACACATGGTATTATATATCATATTTACTATTACTTTAGTAAATTTATTATTACTTTAGCATTTACTATTACTATTACTTCTATTACTTTAGTATTTACTATTACTATTACTATTACTTCTATTACTTTAGTATTTACTATTACTATTACTATTTACTTTAGTATATTTATTATTACTACCAGCATAGATCCATCTTATCCCTGGATCTATTAAGCGTCGAGAGGGATCAAATCTCTCGAGGTGAAAAACTTTAACCTTTTCTCAATTTTTGCACTCTAAAAAAGGTTTTCACCTCGAGAGATTTAATCCCTCTCGACGCTTGATAGATCTGGGGTTAATATGGATCTTTGTTGGTGAATAATCAAAATGATAAATGCATTTTGATGATAATAAAAAGAAATTTTTGATGAGTGGAGCACTTACATAGAGATGATGCAATGAGAGGGAAACCGTGAGTAAATTTCCTTGCCAATTTAATATACAAGAAAAAACCCAGATTGCCCATTTTTTTTTCTTGAATTTCAGTTAATGAAGGAAGTTGGTAGTTGAAATATCAACTTCCCACAATTATGAGAAAGAATGAGGGTTGTACTAGAACTTCCTTTCCTTATAAGCATGGGTATAAAAGTACCCATCTAGAGAATTATGGGTTGACCCACGAATTTGGGGGATTTGACCCACAAAATCTAGTTGCATAAGGCAAGAAAAGGAGGAAGATTGTGGGCATAGTAGAGAGGAGGCACATGATTGGGTATAGAAACCAAATTTGAGTGGAGAAGAGTGTGTGAAACTCTCTAGTTCTTAGTAAAGTAGAGAGGAGTGAAGAAATATGTTTTTTGGGTGCAAGAATCATTGGCAGTTGTCTTCAAATCAAGCTGATAAACAAGGTTGTTAAATTTTAGTGATTGGCTAAGAAAGCAGAAAGGTACTGAGAGGGGTGGGAATTGAGGAAATATTGGGCAATGAAATGCCTCCCTTGTGCTATGTATTTCACTTGTTGTGGCTCTTTGTGGCAAGAACATGCCCCCTTGCTTGGTGGATTGAAGACTTGGCTTGCTAAGTTCCCGTAGATGAAGGACAGTAGCCTTCGTATTTTTCTCATTTGCTTTGTGTGTTAGGTACCTGATATATTATAATAGCAGAAAAGAAAAATACTACAGAGAATAACAGTGGAATAGCAACAGAAAACAAAAATATTGCAAAGAATAATAGTGGAACAATGAATTATATGGAACCACAACACCAAAATAATACCTTTATTGATAGGAAACAATGTTCACTTGTCTCTTCGAGGGGGAAACCTCCAACAGAGCATAACTCTATTACAATAATTCTCAAGACAAAACTTCTCATACCCTTTACTCCTATTTATACTGAATCTATCTACCACAAGAACAATCTAGAGGAAGATCTTCTAGAAGCAGAAGATTCTATTAGGCCTTCTTACATTTAACTTATTCTTCCTTATTACTAGGCCTTATTAATTTTGTTCTTTATTACATGGAAAATTTATTATTCTACCTACATGAGGGGATAGGGAGGTGAGGTCCCTAACATGCCCTCCCCCTTAAAAACAATATTGGCCTCAAGGCTTGAGATGAGGAAATTGTTGCAAAATGGTAGTTGACTCCCATGTGGCATCTGTTGGAGTTGTATCTTTCCATTGTACTAACACTTTCTTGATGGTGTGGTGACGGAGATGATGCTCACGTTGGTCCAAGACTACTTGTGGCTAGAACCAAATGGATCCTTCTTCATCCAACTCAGGGAGACTGATTTGAGTTTGGCACTTAGTTCCAATAACCTTTTTTAAGCATGAGACATGAAAAACGTGATGGAGCTTAGAATGACTTGGAAAAGATAATTGGTAAGTGACCAATCCCACATGCTTGTGAACTATATAAGGACCATAAAATTTAGGCGCAAGTTTCTGACAATGTTCAGCCTTGAGTGAGGTCTAATTATAAGGTTGTAGTGGAAGAAACACTTGGTCCCCTTCAGCAAATTGATGTTCGGAATTACCTTGATATGCTTGTTGCTTCATGCAATTCTGAGCCATTACCAAATTCTCTTTGAGGGAATGAAGAATAGCCTCTCGAACTGTAAGATTTTGATCAACCGCCTGAACCTTCAAGACACTTGGCATGTATGAGAGAAATGGAGATGGTTTTTGTCCATATAGTGCTTCAAAAGGAGTCATACGATTAGTTGTATGGTAAGATGTGTTGTACCACCATTTAGCTAGTGGAAACCATTGAGCCCACTGATTTTGCCTCTCAGATGAAAAACACCTCAAATATTTTTCCAAACACTTGTTGACAAATTCAGTTTGGCCATCAATCTGAGGATGATAGGTTGTGCTAAGATGAAATTGGGTTCCCTATAGCCTGAACAATTCTTGCCAAAAATTGTTGGTGAAAGTGGGATATCAGTCAAAGACAATAGAATGAGGCATGCCATGAAGCTTGAAGATATGATCCATGAAAAGTTGAGCCACTGTGGACGCGGTAAATGGGTGTTGAATAGCATAGAAATGAACATATTTGGAAATATGATCAACTACCACCATGATGACTGACTTATTGCCCAATTTAGGTAAGCCAATAATGAAATCCATAGAGATATCCCTCTAAATAACGGGTGGAATCAGAAGTGGTTGTAGCGTGTCAGGGGCTTTGAATGTTTCTCCCTTGTTGCATTGACTGACATCACATTCGATCACAAAGGTGTGGACGTCATGTTTCATACCATCCCAAAAAAAAAAAAAAAAACATTTGAACCTGTAATAGGTTTTGGTAAACCCTTAGTGCCCAAATGTGGGTGTAGCGTGAAGCTCATAAAGCACCGTGGATTTAAGTTATGATTATTTACTTAAATGCATACAGCCTTTGTAGCAAAGTTCATCATTGTTCCAAGAGTACCCTGGGGAAACTAGAGAATTGTCTTGCAATTGTTGGATCATACGCGAAATTTTGAGATCTTGCAGCCATTCCTGGCGAACATATTGGAGTCAATCTGGTACAATGAAGGAGAGGGAAAAGAGGGACCCTTCATCCTCATATTTTCTTGAAAGAGCGTCAACAACCACATTGTATTTTCCTTTCTTGTAAATGATCTCATAATCATATCCAAATATCTTAGCCACCCATATTTATTGTTTTGGGGATGAAAGATGTTGCTCCAGAAAATACTTGAGGCTCTAATGATCTGTCTTAATTTGAAAGTGTTTCCCCAATAGATAAGGGCACCAGAGATCCACTGCATGCATAATAGCCAACATTTCCTTTTCATAGATTGATTGGCCCAAATGTCACTCTGACAATTGTTTGTTGGTAATGGCCAAAGGTCAACCATCTTGCATAAGGACTGTGCCAATTCCTCTCCCTGAAGCATCACATTCCAAGACAAAGGTATTTGTGAAGTTGGGAAGGGTCGGTACATGAGTGGTGCACATAGCCTCCTTCAAGGCTTGGAAGGAATGATCAGTTGTTGGAGTCCAAGTGAAAGAATTCCTTTTAAGGAGAGCAGTGAGAGACGTCACAATTTTGCCATAATTCTTAACAAACTTGTGATAAAAATCTCGTTAAACCCAGAAAACCATGAAAACTTTTGAGATTCTTGGAGCAAGGCCAACCCTACATAGCTTCAATTTTCTCAGGATCCACCTTGACACCATCCTTACCAACAATATGACCCAAGTACTCCACTTCTGAGGCTCCAAAAGTACATTTAGATTGTTTGAGGAAAAGTTAGTGTTGAGAAAGTAGATGAAGAACTTGATCCAAATGAGCAAGATGGGTTGTCCATGTTTTACTATAGATGAGAATATCATCAAAGAAAACTAAGACAAAATGACGGATAAAAGGATGGAAGACATGATTCATGAGGCTTTGGAAAGTGGAGGGAGCATTACACAAGCCAAAGGGCATGACCAAGAACTCATAGTGTCCCTCATGAGTTCAAAATGTAGTCTTAGGAATGTATGTCTCTTTCATACATATCTAGTGGTAGCCAGATCAAAGATCAAGCTTAGTAAAGTATTGGGCACCACTTAATTCATCCAAGAGATCATTAATGACAAGAATGAGAAATTTTTCTTTGATGGTGAGTTTGTTGAGGGTGCGAAAATTAGGACACATGTGCCAAGAGCCTTCTTTCTTAAGTACCATGACCACATGAGAAGAATAAGGGCTAGTACCAAGATGGATAACACCCACAACTGGCAACTCTTAAACAATTTTCTCAATTTCATTTTTTTGGGCAAAGGGATGATGATAGGGATGAACATTGGGAGGAATGTTTCTGGGGTCAAGGGGAATGGAATGATCATGAAAACCACGGGTAGGGGGGAGTCCCTAGGGAGTGGAAAACACAACCTGATGTTTGGAGAGGATGGATTGGAGATTAGGATGCACAGAGGGTGTCTCGGTGTCTTGAATGGAATGGATTTGTGAAATAATGCCAGAATGACCTTTTTTTAGGAGCTTTTCCATGCGATGGGAATTGATGATCTCAGGGGAATTGTTTGTGATACCTTGGAACTTACATTATTGGCCCCCTGGTTGAATTGCATGTTTAATTCCTTAAAATCCATGAGGATGGGGCCAATATTCCTTAACCATTCATCACCTAGCACAATGTCACAACCACCCATGTCGATAGCAAAGATATGAGATTTCATGTTGTATTGACCAATTTGGAGATGCATATTTTCACAACACCCCCCACATTTCATAGAACCTCCATTGGAAATCATGATTTGAAAGTTGTTGACTGCATGGATATAACAATTAGTTTCTTGGGAAATGAGGTGATGAATAAAATTATGGGTGATGCCAATGTCAATGAGGAAGATGACCTTTTGATTCTTAATGTAACCAATTAGCTTGAGGGTTTAGGGAGCAGAGAAGCCAGTGAGAGCATTCATGGAAACGACTGGTTAAAATTTTGGGGGGTCCGAGGGTGGAGTAAGGTCAGTGAGTTTAGGTGACTCAGCCACAGGGGGAGCCTCTACCTCTTATTTAGAAACATCCTCAAAGATGGCAATAAAAAGCTTTTGTTTCTTACACTTGTGCCCAGGAAAATATTTTTCATCACAATTATACCAAAGGCCCTTGAGTTGGCATTCAACCATTTCTTCCCGAGTCAATGTTTGGATCTTTAGTGGAGTGGAAGGAGGGGCTGGAGTGACTTGTTTAGGGCGAGGAATAAAGGAGGGTTTTCTCGTTTGAGAAGATACAACATGATGTGCTTCCTTAACTCGTTTAGTAGCTTCCACCCAACTTTGGGGGTGAGCCATGAGGACATGGGCACATATATCATCCTTGAGGCCATTGATAAAGCATTCTAAAAAAAAAGCATCAGACATGCCCTCTGTGTGGTAAGCCAAGCGCTCAAAAGTAGCTATAAAGTCTTCTATTGTGCCCAATTGTTTCAACTTGGCCAAACGACCTAAATGGTGGGTGTCAGTGTCAAAGTGTTCATAAAGCTCGGCAAAAAATTGTGTCCAAACCACATACACTTGGTGGGCATTTTTTATCCATTGCCAATGTTCTTGATCTAAATGGAGAATACCATATCGAAGTTCGACCAACTCATCAGTAATATCGTACAAAGAGAAATAATGTTCCATTTGAGTTACCCAACTGGTGGGATTCGAGCCATCAAATTCGTTCACGTCCACTCGAGGAAGGCGTAGGTCACACTGTAAGTGATGGGATTGAAAATTCTAGGAATTGGAGGAAGTCTCACCTTCGGGGTGCAAAGGTTGGTTAGATGAGGTAAGGTCTCTAGTAATATTCAGCTTGGCGTAGATCTGAGCAACGAAGGAGGAGTTAAGCTAGGTAGAGAGGTCTTGTTTCAGGGTTTTCATTTTTGCATCAATGGTGGAATCCATTTTGGCATTGACGGTGGTAAAATTGGCACTGAGTTGCCACACTTCCTTCTGGGCCTCTAAGAAATCAGATGACAAGGTATTGAAGCGGGCTTCAAGGTCTTGGCTACAAGTGTGGGCCATGATGAAAGGGGGTACCGAAAAGGGGCGGGTGGGACCACATAGAAAATGGGTTACAGGTGAAGGATATCACGGTGATCAGGGTGAAGAGGGTAATCCAATGGGTTAGGTCCCAAATAAGGGGGGTCGAAAGGGGATGGAGACCACAAAGAAAAAAAAAAGTTGAAAAATGATAGGTATTACTATGATCAGAACGAAAAGAGGAGTCCAATGGGATAGGTCTCAAATAAGGGTGCGGGCAGGCCCCAAACTCTGTTTTTTCACTCCTGCAGAGTTATACTCTGAACTTAATAATATTGCAGTGATGAAATGCCCAAATTCTTAACAAGAAGAAAAATGTAGTAATTTTGCAACCTGAATGCAGACGAAAAGGTTGCACGACAATAGATCTTGTATGTTTGTTTTCTGTTTTGTTTCTATCCCAAGGGTTAGAGTTTACAGGCTGCCTAGAGACAAGGGTTTGCCTTGTGTTATAGCTCTCTGATATATGTGTGGGGTTGAACAATAGTACTTGGCCCAATATCTCAGGGCACCAACTAAGGAGGCTAGACTGTACCCTTAGTTGTACTACTTGATTACCCAGGTACTAGAGAGTATTTTCTTGAGTGTTGTTCTCAGTGGCACTATAACAAAAAGGTGGTCAATCGATTTATCTACGGAGGGCTTCAGGATATCTAGGTCAATCCATATACAGGTGTTCTCTGATGCGCTACCCCTGGAAGGGGTACCAACAAGGGTTACAAGGGTGGCTAACAATGTGCACTTAAGTACCACTTGTAGTTCTAGCATGTATGCTTCCCTGACCACAGATTTATGCATTGAATGACAGATCACTGTAACTTTAAGACATCGGAATACATCTCTACCCTGAAAAAAAATTACCCACAGTTTCTGCCAAGGAAAGTGATCTGATACAACTTGTTAGGTACTAGATCTATTATACCAATAGAAAAGAGAAATACTACAGAAAATAACAGTGGAATAGAAATAGAAAACAGAAATACTGCAGAGAATAACAGTGGAACAACGAATTATATGGAACAACAACACCAAAATAATACCTTTATTAATAGGAAACAATGTTAACTTGCCTCTTCGAAGGGGCAACCTCTAGCAAAGCAGAGCTCTATTACAATAATTCTCAAGACAAAACTTTGCATGCCCTCGACTCCTATTTATACTAAATCTATCTATCACAAGAACAATCTAGAGGAAGATCTTCTAGAAGCGGAAGCTTCTATTAGGTCTTCTTACATTTGACTTATTCTTCCTTATTACTAGGCCTTATTAATATTGGCCTTTATTACATGAAAAATATATTATTCTACCTACATGAAGGGTTGGGGAGATTAGGTCCCTAACAGAGTGAAAGAAACTTCCCTCATGGCATCATCTTCTGGTTCAAGGGTGGCTAGCTGCAAGGATAGAAAAAGAAATGTGTGCCTATGGTTGGGTGGAAAGAGATTCACCCATCAAAGTTGCCAATTTATCTCAAACTCTCATATAAGTGTTTCAATGTTTTTTTATTTCCCATGATAAGTTCCTTGATACCATGGAATTTATGTTAGGTTATTTGAAAATTTTGATGTTTGGTTATTTGAAGAATTTGATGTTTTGTTCAAGTGGTGAAATTGATACTCTATGTGCATGGTTAATTATAAAAATCTAAAGAGAGTTATGGAAAATATATTTTAATGTTTTCCCTCT
>ML812788.1:150254-173353 GCA_009831015.1 Picea engelmannii
GGGCTTCCAAGATTAACTAAGTTTGTACCCATCTTCACGATTAAAATTATTAGGGTGCTTTTTTATTTCCAATACTTCACGAATAATATGAGAAGAATGATAGGTCATCGAGGCAAGAATTTTAGTTTGGTCAAAACAAATTACATGTTTAGAGTTAAAGGAATGTTCAACAATAGCTAACTTAGATATGCGATTATGGGTTGTGTCAGCTATAAGCTCTTTGAGATGGGCTTTAAAAGATCTGTCAGCCTGGCCTATGTATGATTTCCCACAGGAGCAAGTTGTAATACCCATGTCTCCCCCAGTATGTAAATATATGTCAAATGTCGCCATGCTTCATGGATAGTACATTTAATGTTTGGACCATGATTGCACAGAGAGGCGCTCTATAGCCCAATATGGGGGAGAAGTTGTCACGTGATGTTAGATGTGATGTTAGATTTCAAAGATTTCAAAATTTTCAAAAATTTAAAGTTGTCTCTATTAAAATCTCAATTAAAAAAGTTGACTCGATTAATAAAATACACATGGTATTATATATCATATTTACTATTACTTTAGTAAATTTATTATTACTTTAGCATTTACTATTACTATTACTATTACTATTACTTTTATTACTTTAGTATTTACTATTACTATTACTATTTACTTTAGTATATTTATTATTACTACCAGCATAGATCCATCTTATCCCTGGATCTATTAAGCGTCGAGAGGGATCAAATCTCTCGAGGTGAAAAAATTTAACCTTTTCTCAATTTTTTCACTCTAAAAAAGGTTTTCACCTCGAGAGATTTAATCTCTCTCGACGCTTGATAGATCTGGGGTTAAGATGGATCTCTGTTGGTGAATAATCAAAATGATAAATGCATTTTGATGATAATAAAAAGAAATTTTTGATGGGTGGAGCACTTACATAGAGATGATGCAATGAGAGGGAAACCGTGAGCAAATTTCCTTGCCAATTTAATATACAAGAAAAAACCCAGATTGCCCATTTTTTTTTCTTGAATTTCAGTTAATGAAGGAAGTTGGTAGTTGAAATATCAGCTTCCCACAATTATGAGAAAGAATGAGGGTTGTACTAGAACTTCCTTTCCTTATAATCATGGGTATAAAAGTACCCATCTAGAGAATTATGGGTTGACCCACGAATTTGGGGGATTTGACCCACAAAATCTAGCTGCATAAGGCAAGAAAAGGAGGAAGATTGTGGGCATAGTAGAGAGGAGGCACATGATTAGGTATAGAAACCAAATTTGAGTGGAGAAGAGTGTGTGAAACTCTCTGGTTCTTAGTAAAGTAGAGAGGAGTGAAGAAATATGTTTTTTGGGTGCAAGAATCATTGGCAGTTGTCATCAAATCAAGTTGATAAACAAGGTTGTTAACTTTTAGTGATTGGATAAGAAAGAAGAAAGGTACTGAGAGGGGTGGGAATTGAGGAAATATTGGGCAATGAAAGGCCTCCCTTATGCTATGTATTTCACTTGTTGTGGCTCTTTGTGGCAAGAACATGCCCCCTTGCTTGGTGGATTGAAGACTTGGCTTGCTAAGTTCCCGTAGATGAAGGAGAGTAGCCTTCGTATTTTTCTCATTTGCTTTGTGTGTTAGGTACCTGATATATTATAATAGCAGAAAAGAAAAATACTACAAAGAATAACAGTGGAATAGCAATAGAAAACAAAAATATTGTAGAGAATAATAGCGGAACAACGAATTATATGGAACCACAACACCAAAATAATACCTTTATTGATAGGAAACAATGTTCACTTGTCTCTTCGAGGGGGAAACCTCCAACAGAGCATAACTCTATTACAATAATTCTCAAGACAAAACTTCGCATACCCTTGACTCCTATTTATACTGAATCTATCTACCACAAGAACAATCTAGAGGAAGATCTTCTAGAAGCAGAAGATTATATTAGGCCTTCTTACATTTAACTTATTCTTCCTTATTACTAGGCCTTATTAATTTTGTTCTTTATTACATGGAAAATTTATTATTCTACCTACATGAGGGGATAGGGAGGTGAGGTCCCTAACATGCCCTCCCCCTTAAACACAATATTGGCCTCAAGGCTTGAGATGAGGAAATTGTTGCAAAATGGTAGTTGACTCCCATGTGGCATCTGTTGGAGTTGTATCTTTCCACTGTACTAACACTTTCTTGATGGTGTGGTGACGGAGATGATGCTCACGTTGGTCAAATACTACTTGTGGCTAGAACCAAATGGATCCTTCTTCATCCAACTCAGGGAGACTGGTTTGAGTTTGGCACTTAGTTCCAATCACCTTTTTTAAGAATGAGACATGAAAAACGTGATGGAGCTTAGAATGACTTGGAAAAGATAATTGGTAAGTGACCAATCCCACATGCTTGTGAACTATATAAGGACCATAAAATTTAGGCGCAAGTTTCTGACAATGTTCAACCTTGAGTGAGGTCTACTTATAAGGTTGTAGTGGAAGAAACACTTGGTCCCCTTCAGCAAATTGATGTTCGGAATTACCTTGATATGCTTGTTGCTTCATGTGATTCTGAGCCATTACCAAATTCTCTTTGAGGCAATGAAGAATAGCCTCTCAAACTGTAAGATTTTGATCAACCGCCTGAACCTTCAAGACACTTGGCATGTATGAGAGAACTGGAGGTGGTTTTTGTCCATATAGTGCTTCAAAAGGAGTCATACGATTAGTTGTATTGTAAGATGTGTTGTACCACCATTTAGCTAGTGGAAACCATTGAGCCCACTGATTTTGCCTCTTAGATGAAAAACACCTCAAATATTTTTCCAAACACTTGTTGACAACTTCAGTTTGGCCATCAATCTGAGGATGATAGGTTGTGCTAAGATGAAATTGGGTTCCCTATAGCCTGAACAATTCTTGCCAAAAATTGTTGGTGAAAGTGGGATCTCAATCAAAGACAATAGAATGAGGCATGCCATGAAGCTTGAAGATATGATCCATGAAAAGTTGAGCCACTGTGGACGTGGTAAATGGGTGTTGAATAGCATAGAAATGAACATATTTGGAAATATGATCAACTACCACCATGATGACTGACTTATTGCCCAATTTAGGTAAGCCAATAATGAAATCCATAGAGATATCCCTCTAAATAATGGGTGGAATCAGAAGTGGTTGTAGTGTGTCAGGGGATTTGAATGTTTCTCCCTTGTTGCGTTGACAGACATCACATTCGATCACAAAGGTGTGGACATCATGTTTCATACCATCCCAAAAAAAAATAAAAAAACATTTGAACCTGTAATAGGTTTTGGTAAACCCTGAGTGCCCAGATGTGGGTGTAGCGTGAAGCTCATAAAGCACCGTGGATTTAAGTTATGATTGTTTACTTAAATACATACAGCCTTTGTAGCAAAGTTCATCATTGTTCCAAGAGTACCCTAGGGAAACAAGAGAATTGTCTTGCAATTGTTGGATCATACGCGAAATTTTGAGATCTTGCAGCCATTCCTGGCGAACATATTGGAGTCAATCTGGTACAATGAAGGAGAGGGAAAAGAGGGACCCTTCATCCTCATATTTTCTTGAAAGAGCGTCAACAACCACATTGTATTTTCCTTTCTTGTAAATGATCTCATAATCATATCCAAATATCTTAGCCACCCATATTTATTGTTTTGGGGATGAAAGATGTTGCTCCAGAAAATACTTGAGGCTCTAATGATCTGTCTTAATTTGAAAGTGTTTCCCCAATAGATAAGGGCACCAGAGATCCACTGCATGCATAATAGCCAACATTTCCTTTTCATAGATTGATTGGCCCAAATGTCACTCTGACAATTGTTTGTTGGTAATGGCCAAAGGTCAACCATCTTGCATAAGGACTGTGCCAATTCCTCTCCCTGAAGCATCACATTCCAAGACAAAGGTATTTGTGAAGTTGGGAAGGGTCGGTACATGAGTGGTGCACATAGCCTCCTTCAAGGCTTGGAAGGAATGATCAGTTGTTGGAGTCCAAGTGAAAGAATTCCTTTTAAGGAGAGCAGTGAGAGACGTCACAATTTTGCCATAATTCTTAACAAACTTGTGATAAAAATCTCGTTAAACCCAGAAAACCATGAAAACTTTTGAGATTCTTGGAGCAAGGCCAACCCTACATAGCTTCAATTTTCTCAGGATCCACCTTGACACCATCCTTACCAACAATATGACCCAAGTACTCCACTTCTGAGGCTCCAAAAGTACATTTAGATTGTTTGAGGAAAAGTTAGTGTTGAGAAAGTAGATGAAGAACTTGATCCAAATGAGCAAGATGGGTTGTCCATGTTTTACTATAGATGAGAATATCATCAAAGAAAACTAAGACAAAATGACGGATAAAAGGATGGAAGACATGATTCATGAGGCTTTGGAAAGTGGAGGGAGCATTACACAAGCCAAAGGGCATGACCAAGAACTCATAGTGTCCCTCATGAGTTCAAAATGTAGTCTTAGGAATGTATGTCTCTTTCATACATATCTAGTGGTAGCCAGATCAAAGATCAAGCTTAGTAAAGTATTGGGCACCACTTAATTCATCCAAGAGATCATTAATGACAAGAATGAGAAATTTTTCTTTGATGGTGAGTTTGTTGAGGGTGCGAAAATTAGGACACATGTGCCAAGAGCCTTCTTTCTTAAGTACCATGACCACATGAGAAGAATAAGGGCTAGTACCAAGATGGATAACACCCACAACTGGCAACTCTTAAACAATTTTCTCAATTTCATTTTTTTGGGCAAAGGGATGATGATAGGGATGAACATTGGGAGGAATGTTTCTGGGGTCAAGGGGAATGGAATGATCATGAAAACCACGGGTAGGGGGGAGTCCCTAGGGAGTGGAAAACACAACCTGATGTTTGGAGAGGATGGATTGGAGATTAGGATGCACAGAGGGTGTCTCGGTGTCTTGAATGGAATGGATTTGTGAAATAATGCCAGAATGACCTTTTTTTAGGAGCTTTTCCATGCGATGGGAATTGATGATCTCAGGGGAATTGTTTGTGATACCTTGGAACTTACATTATTGGCCCCCTGGTTGAATTGCATGTTTAATTCCTTAAAATCCATGAGGATGGGGCCAATATTCCTTAACCATTCATCACCTAGCACAATGTCACAACCACCCATGTCGATAGCAAAGATATGAGATTTCATGTTGTATTGACCAATTTGGAGATGCATATTTTCACAACACCCCCCACATTTCATAGAACCTCCATTGGAAATCATGATTTGAAAGTTGTTGACTGCATGGATATAACAATTAGTTTCTTGGGAAATGAGGTGATGAATAAAATTATGGGTGATGCCAATGTCAATGAGGAAGATGACCTTTTGATTCTTAATGTAACCAATTAGCTTGAGGGTTTAGGGAGCAGAGAAGCCAGTGAGAGCATTCATGGAAACGACTGGTTAAAATTTTGGGGGGTCCGAGGGTGGAGTAAGGTCAGTGAGTTTAGGTGACTCAGCCACAGGGGGAGCCTCTACCTCTTATTTAGAAACATCCTCAAAGATGGCAATAAAAAGCTTTTGTTTCTTACACTTGTGCCCAGGAAAATATTTTTCATCACAATTATACCAAAGGCCCTTGAGTTGGCATTCAACCATTTCTTCCCGAGTCAATGTTTGGATCTTTAGTGGAGTGGAAGGAGGGGCTGGAGTGACTTGTTTAGGGCGAGGAATAAAGGAGGGTTTTCTCGTTTGAGAAGATACAACATGATGTGCTTCCTTAACTCGTTTAGTAGCTTCCACCCAACTTTGGGGGTGAGCCATGAGGACATGGGCACATATATCATCCTTGAGGCCATTGATAAAGCATTCTAAAAAAAAAGCATCAGACATGCCCTCTGTGTGGTAAGCCAAGCGCTCAAAAGTAGCTATAAAGTCTTCTATTGTGCCCAATTGTTTCAACTTGGCCAAACGACCTAAATGGTGGGTGTCAGTGTCAAAGTGTTCATAAAGCTCGGCAAAAAATTGTGTCCAAACCACATACACTTGGTGGGCATTTTTTATCCATTGCCAATGTTCTTGATCTAAATGGAGAATACCATATCGAAGTTCGACCAACTCATCAGTAATATCGTACAAAGAGAAATAATGTTCCATTTGAGTTACCCAACTGGTGGGATTCGAGCCATCAAATTCGTTCACGTCCACTCGAGGAAGGCGTAGGTCACACTGTAAGTGATGGGATTGAAAATTCTAGGAATTGGAGGAAGTCTCACCTTCGGGGTGCAAAGGTTGGTTAGATGAGGTAAGGTCTCTAGTAATATTCAGCTTGGCGTAGATCTGAGCAACGAAGGAGGAGTTAAGCTAGGTAGAGAGGTCTTGTTTCAGGGTTTTCATTTTTGCATCAATGGTGGAATCCATTTTGGCATTGACGGTGGTAAAATTGGCACTGAGTTGCCACACTTCCTTCTGGGCCTCTAAGAAATCAGATGACAAGGTATTGAAGCGGGCTTCAAGGTCTTGGCTACAAGTGTGGGCCATGATGAAAGGGGGTACCGAAAAGGGGCGGGTGGGACCACATAGAAAATGGGTTACAGGTGAAGGATATCACGGTGATCAGGGTGAAGAGGGTAATCCAATGGGTTAGGTCCCAAATAAGGGGGGTCGAAAGGGGATGGAGACCACAAAGAAAAAAAAAAGTTGAAAAATGATAGGTATTACTATGATCAGAACGAAAAGAGGAGTCCAATGGGATAGGTCTCAAATAAGGGTGCGGGCAGGCCCCAAACTCTGTTTTTTCACTCCTGCAGAGTTATACTCTGAACTTAATAATATTGCAGTGATGAAATGCCCAAATTCTTAACAAGAAGAAAAATGTAGTAATTTTGCAACCTGAATGCAGACGAAAAGGTTGCACGACAATAGATCTTGTATGTTTGTTTTCTGTTTTGTTTCTATCCCAAGGGTTAGAGTTTACAGGCTGCCTAGAGACAAGGGTTTGCCTTGTGTTATAGCTCTCTGATATATGTGTGGGGTTGAACAATAGTACTTGGCCCAATATCTCAGGGCACCAACTAAGGAGGCTAGACTGTACCCTTAGTTGTACTACTTGATTACCCAGGTACTAGAGAGTATTTTCTTGAGTGTTGTTCTCAGTGGCACTATAACAAAAAGGTGGTCAATCGATTTATCTACGGAGGGCTTCAGGATATCTAGGTCAATCCATATACAGGTGTTCTCTGATGCGCTACCCCTGGAAGGGGTACCAACAAGGGTTACAAGGGTGGCTAACAATGTGCACTTAAGTACCACTTGTAGTTCTAGCATGTATGCTTCCCTGACCACAGATTTATGCATTGAATGACAGATCACTGTAACTTTAAGACATCGGAATACATCTCTACCCTGAAAAAAAATTACCCACAGTTTCTGCCAAGGAAAGTGATCTGATACAACTTGTTAGGTACTAGATCTATTATACCAATAGAAAAGAGAAATACTACAGAAAATAACAGTGGAATAGAAATAGAAAACAGAAATACTGCAGAGAATAACAGTGGAACAACGAATTATATGGAACAACAACACCAAAATAATACCTTTATTAATAGGAAACAATGTTAACTTGCCTCTTCGAAGGGGCAACCTCTAGCAAAGCAGAGCTCTATTACAATAATTCTCAAGACAAAACTTTGCATGCCCTCGACTCCTATTTATACTAAATCTATCTATCACAAGAACAATCTAGAGGAAGATCTTCTAGAAGCGGAAGCTTCTATTAGGTCTTCTTACATTTGACTTATTCTTCCTTATTACTAGGCCTTATTAATATTGGCCTTTATTACATGAAAAATATATTATTCTACCTACATGAAGGGTTGGGGAGATTAGGTCCCTAACAGAGTGAAAGAAACTTCCCTCATGGCATCATCTTCTGGTTCAAGGGTGGCTAGCTGCAAGGATAGAAAAAGAAATGTGTGCCTATGGTTGGGTGGAAAGAGATTCACCCATCAAAGTTGCCAATTTATCTCAAACTCTCATATAAGTGTTTCAATGTTTTTTTATTTCCCATGATAAGTTCCTTGATACCATGGAATTTATGTTAGGTTATTTGAAAATTTTGATGTTTGGTTATTTGAAGAATTTGATGTTTTGTTCAAGTGGTGAAATTGATACTCTATGTGCATGGTTAATTATAAAAATCTAAAGAGAGTTATGGAAAATATATTTTAATGTTTTCCCTCTGATTTTCTTGTTTTTAATGGTCGTTGCAAGTGACTATTTGTAGCTCTGAGTAAGAATAGAGTGTTTGTTGGGCATTTGCAGCTCATTTGTTTGAATAAATCTCATATGTTAGTAGTGAATACTAAGTTGTTAAAGTCTTCATAGAGCATCTGAAGATGAGAATGTTTGATTTTCTGTATTATGAATGTTACTCCTTATATTACTGAAGTCATAGATCATATTTGGGAGGTGACTTGTCTCTGGTTAAATATCAGGCCTTAGGATCTTCTTGGAAGGCTTAGTTGGCTGCACTTTCATTAAATTGATATCAAAATGTTATAATAGGTTGGATACCATATCTCTACAAACTCAAGATTTCCTTACTAAGCACTCACAACTCACTTGCAAGACAATAAGAATCCAGGTGTTAGCAATGAAGACTAGGCCAATACTGTCTTCATAGAACAACCTGAAAATAGGGAAGTATAGTTGTTGATAGAAACCTAAAGATAGGTTAGATAGCCTTGGCCACTCTATTGACCTAGGAAAATTTGTTAAGAACCCGAGTTAGAGAGAATTCCATGTCTTTGTTTGGACTTAGGGGGGGATAGGCCAAACATTGATAAGAGGAAAAAAAAATTAAAATAGATATTAAAAAAAGAATGGGAAATAAATCTACAATTTCCTAATTGAAATAAAAATACAAAATCTCATGAATGTTATTTGGGAATTTCTAAACATTTATTTTAAACTATGTCTTGAAAAATATGACAAATTTGGCATTTTCATGTGGTTTACAATTAAAATTATATTCATAAAGTGTAGCTATGAAGGGGCTACATCCCTTAATTTGTGGTGGGCAGTAAGTCCTAGTAAAAACAAAAATTTTAACATGGAAAGTTTTATTTCCAAGAAATATTTTTTTTTGGAAAGAAACTCAATTAAATAAGTTTTATGTGTTTATAAATTTTAATTGTTTTCCTCAACAAGATTTGCTTAGTGAATGGAGGCTAGTAACTTTTGGTAATTTCTCAAATTTACCATTTATTGTCTTAATAAATTGAATATTAAGGGGACAAAAATTATTATATTAAAACCATATAGTTTTTTTTTCTGTGCAAGCGAAGCAAAGCAGAGAAGTTCAGAAATTTATTCTTTTAGGTAAAATATTAATTTTCTTAATTAACCAATCACACGGATTTGGATTGCACAGAGGCTAATTTTCCAACCCTTGAGAAATCCTTTGTGAAGAGTATTGATCTGTTTTATTTTTAAATATCTAGGAATTATTTCCCTTTCTCCCAACAATATAACATTATTAAAAAAAACTCTTACATGAGTATCTATCTAATATCGAAACCTGGAGATGGAGAGGAGGTAAGGCCTGTGAGCTTTGTGATTTACCTCGGGGCGATATCACATAATGCAACTATTATATAAAATATATTATTATAATATTTAAACCCCCCCCACAGTGAAATTACCTTTCAGGGAAATGAGAACCCAGATAGGGTGATATACTATAATAATATAATATTAAACCTTCCCCACCATGGTATCATATATTGTTTAATTGGGAAGTAAGGTGTGCATGGGGAATGAATGACGAGGGGGGGAATATATTATTTAACCCTTACCAGAATATTGTGTATCAGTGAATTGAGAAACCAAGGTATACTTGATAAGTGATATACACTGGGGTAATATGACACTGTATTATATTGTTAATATACCCCACCGGGGTATCGAGTATCTAAATTTTGAAAAATTGAAGGTGCACGTGAAGGTGGTGGACAGTCGGATGTGGTGGATCCAAACCTTCTGGATGGTATGGTCTCCTCGACCCCACACACCTTTTTGCCGAAAAACGAACCAGAACTGGCTATTTACAGAGGAAAAGATCTCATTCGCCCTGGTGTTGAGGCTGGAAGTTCTTCTTCACGTGGGCAGGTAAAAGTTGAAAAATCTTTTGCGTGGTCGAGAGGCATTGGCACCGAACTTTCCCCGCTACAGACGAGAAGCTCCAGAAAACAAAAGGAGCTTCTGAACTCCGTTCAAAATGTTACAGATCTACCGCCACAGGATGGAAAGGCCCTTAGAGCATTGAAGGCCTTGGCACGTACAAAATAATGTTAGTGCTCTCCCTGAATATTAGAGGGATCGGAGGCACTCTCAAGGCTGCCTCCTTCAGGAGACTCCTGGAGCGTTCGAAGCCGGACATTATTTTTTTGCAAGAAACGCTTACTGATGCTCAGAAATCCAGAGTTTTTGTGTTTCTTTTTCGCCCATCTTGGTACACTGTGGCCGTTAGCTCCATTGGAAACTCCGGGGGATTACTGGTGGCTTGGGATCCTAGTGTTTTTTACCTGATTCCTTCTTTGACGACTGGTGGTATCCTTTGTATGGGTCGTTTCCTTGTTGATTCACGTGAGATAGCGCTACTTAACATATACGGCCCCTGCTCGGACCGTAAGCGTTTCTGGTCGCTCCTGAACGACAGTGGCTTACTCTCCATTCCTTTTCTCATTGCAGGTGGTGACCTCAATCTCATTTTATCTGCTTCTGAAAACTGGGGAGGCGGCTATGTGCCGGGGGCTTCCGAAGATTTTTACAAGAATATTTTTGTCTCCAATAAGCTGACGGATATCTTACCAGCCCAGCTGGTCCCTACTTGGTGTAATGGCCGCTCTGGGCCTGACGCCATAGCTAGGTGGTTAGATAGGTTTCTTGTTGCTGAAGAATACTTGTCTTCCACTGAATTCCCAGACACGTGGGTGGAGCACCCCTACATCTCCGACCATGCTCCCATCTTTCTCCAGCTGAGGTCTCCAGATCGTATTTGCCCAGCTCCTTTCAAATTTAATCAAGATTGGCTCTTGGAGGTTGACTACAATGATTTGGTCACTTCTATTTTGAGGGACCCCTGCTTTCTCACGGAAGAAAATGCTCAACGCCGCATAGTATGGAAATTGAAAGTCTTGAAGGACTCCACCAGGTCGTGGTTCCATAAAAGGAAAAAAGCGGAACATGCCCGTCTTGTTGTTCTGGAGACTGGGATCTTAAAAGCTATTAAAGGATCGTCTATTTCCACTCTAACTGCTGAGGAGTCAGCCAGTCTTAAGATGCTTGAGTCTAGCAGAAACTCCATCCTTCGCTCTCAAGAGAACGCTTGGAGACTCAGAAGCCGTGCCACTTGGCTTAAAAGTGGAGATGCAAACACTAAATTCTTTCATAATGTAGCAAGTTACAATAGACTCAAAAAGAGCATTTGGTCTATAAAAAGCGACGGGGAGGTTGTCATCCGTGGACAGGAGGCGCTAAAGGAAGAAGCGGTCTGTTACTTCAAACATCTATACAGTGCCCCGAACAGTCAAAACCTCCCGGAAAAGTGCTACACCGCCAGCCTTTTCCCCTCGGTGATTTCTGAAGAGGAAGCCGCCACACTCTACGCTCCAGTCACATTGCCTGAGATTAAAACCATTCTACAAAAATTTAAGAAAGAAAGGAGCCCTGGCCCGGACGGCTGGACGTCCGAATTCTTCCTCCACTTCTTCGATCTCGTGGGAGAGGACCTTCTCCAGATGGTAGAAGATTCTCACATCAAAGGCAAGGTAATTGGGAGCCTCAATTCTACCTTTATAGTTTTAATCCCGAAGCATCAACACTCGCTCGCCTTCAGCGACTTCCGGCCAATTTCACTGTGCAACCTTGTTTACAAGCTTATTTCCAAAGTGATTTCAAATAGATTAAAGCCCTTTCTTCAAAGTTTCATTTCAGCTGAGCAGCTGGGTTTCTTAAAAGGCCGAAGAATCCAAGACGCTATTGCAACTGCACACGAATGCATACATAGCATCAAACATAAGAATTTAAAGGCACTTGTCCTGAAATTAGATATCAAAAAAGCTTTTGACAACATTGACTGGGAGTTTCTGAGATTAATTTTATTCACCATGGGTTTTGGAGAGAAATTCAGTCATTGGATTCTCTCTTGTGTTACCAATGCCAACTTTGCGGTTTTAATTAATGGAGAGCCAACCAAATTCTTTAAGAGTGCAAGGGGCCTCTGTCAGGGATGTCCTCTTTCACCCTATCTTTTTATCCTGATCTTGGAAGGACTCAGTCGCCTTCTCTTCAAAAGGGTCGAAGAACACCAGCTCTCGGGCTTAAAGTTATCAAACTGCTTAAGGTTAGTCCACCTTATGTTTTGTGATGACGTACTTATTCTTTTGAGCGCAGATCAAGGGGAATGGCTAGTCTTAAAAGAAACGCTTCAGCTTTTTTGTCTAGCTTCGGGCTTGTCCTTAAATTACACTAAATCTACAGTTCACTATTGGGGCATCACTGATACTGAACTTCTACACCTACAGAGCACCATCCCTCTTCCTTTTTTCATTCTTAGCGAAGGCTTTTCATACCTTGGATTCCATCTAAGGTTGGGATCCTCTTCTCCTTGCGACTGGCAGTGGCTTGTGACTCGGTTCGAAAAAAAAATTGGCTTCTGGTGCAATAAATGGCTGTCGATAGGGGGTCGTTTTATACTGATCAAGTCGGTTTTGGAAAGCCTAGCCGTCTACTGGATGTCTTTGGAGCGGTTACCTTCAAAGATATTTACGATCCTTTGGAGGCACACTTTCAACTTTTTATGGAATGATCTAGCAGACAAGCGTCGATTTCACCTTTGTAGTTGGCAAGAGTTGTCTAAGCCTCGAAAGGCAGGGGGTTGGGGACTAAATCTTCTTCCCATATTTAATTCAGTGCTCCTGGCCAGCTCTTTCTGGAGAGCTCTTACCCACAATAGCATCTGGAGCCGCATTATCAAATCAAAGTACTTGGGCTCCTTGTCTCTCCACGACTGGATCAGAAAGCCTTCTCTCCAGCATTTTAGGGCGTCTCCTTTCTGGAAAGGGATGGTCGCTTCCTCCCAGGTGATTCTCCACTGGTTACGGTGGAAGACCAGCACTGGGAATGACATTCGCATTGGTAGGGATATGATTCTGGGTATGGGAGACCTATCGATCCTCTCTCCCTCATTGTGTGCGCGGCTTGAGGCTCAGAATTGCACTTTCCTGGCACAAGTTATGCTACCGACCCGTCCCCACTCCCTCCTGGATGATTGGTTGGATAGTGGATCCCTGTTTCTAGAAGGGTCGCTTTCCATAGAGTGGAGCCGCTACACATCGACCCTCAAAGGTGCCGGGATCTCCCTTACTGAAGAACCAGATCTATTGCTATGGGCCGGGGGAGATGCCACGGGCTCCGTCACTGTAAAAAATTTATATGACGCCTATCTAAAATAGTTGGGGCTTGAGATTGATCTCTCATGGTTTCGCCAATTATGGAAGTGGCAGGTCCCGCTAAAACAGAAACTTTTCACCTGGCTCGCGGGTAGAGAGAGGATTCTCTCCTGGGAGGCGCTCAGACGTAGAGGCTGGGAGGGACTTGGCTATTGTCCACTGTGAAAACAGGATTCAGAGGATGTACATCATCTCTTGGTTCATTGTGTATTTACGAAACAGGTTTGGAAACATCTGATCAAGTTCTTCTCTTTACCAGTGGCCTGGAAAGGCCCCACCTTTACGGCATGTCTTTCAGATTGGGTCACACAAAAATCGTCTCCTCCGACCTTGGCGGTCTACATGTGCTGGCAGATATGGAATGAGAGGAACAAGGCTACTTTTGAAGACCGAACCCCTTCGATACAGGCGGTCTTTCATAGAGTTAGGGCCTCTTTCCAGTGGCAACCTTCCTTGATCAAGTCTTTCACACCCAAGGTATGTGAGATCTCATTGACTGTTGGATATACACTGGCTTGCTTCGACAGAGCGGCAGCGAGCACTGGTCTTTGTTGTGGGGCAGGTGGTTATTTCAAAACACATCCAAAGAGAATCACTAAATGGTTCATAAATTGTGGAGAAGGAACGAATACAAAAGCAGAGCTTTTGGGATTATGGACATCCCTCGCTCTTGCCTCCCTTTGGTCGATTGATCACCTTATGATCCTGGGAGACTCACGAGTCATTATAGACTGGATCAACCACAAGAGTATGCTTCACTCGGTCCATATAGAAGGTTGGAAGGAAAAAATACAGCTTCTCTCTAATCGCTTCATGGACATCAATTACCGGCATATCTCCAGATCGTTCAATAAGGAGGCGGATGCCCTATCAAAAAGAGCCCTCAGCAGTGAGGTCGGGAGACTTTCGGTTTTCCATTGTGAGAATGGATCTGAAAGTCCCATCTCCCACTTAAATCTTTTTGAAGGTGGTGAGCGAGCGATCTGATTCTGCAATAGTATATTGCCTGTTTATGCATCTCTGTTCCTTTCGTGATGGATTACTTTCCCTTCTGATTACTATTGTGGCTGGACTTTCTCCACTTGCTGATCGGTGACAGCGTAACTAATGATTTGCAGTGGGACAGCTCCCTCTATCTTTCCCTGTTACGAATTATTTCCTTGATGAGAGAGCTTTCCTTGTCTCATGGTCCTCAGCTCGACTGAGCTAGCATTGTAAACGAAATTATATTTTAAATATAATATTGAGTATTTTTTTCTTGGAAAAACGTGAAGGTGGTGTACCCGGGGGATGATATGAGAATAAAGTATTAAATGCAAGTGTGTGTGTTAAGTTATACACCTGTGGCGAGTGCCCATATGTAATAAAATAATAATCTTAAATCTCCCTCATAATATCATGCACCTAAAAATAGAAATGAAATGGGGTGAGTGGAAAATTATAAGGCCACGAGGCGGTATAATTATATTATGGAATTGATTTAATAATAATATGATATATTATAATGCACCAAGGTAGAAAGTGAACTCTTGGAAGTTACCAGGATGGTAAAAATGGATAGAGCCAAAATATTAATACGTGGGGTATTAAAATTAATGAGGATTGATCATTAATAATATGGATTAAGAAACTAAATTATTAAGGCATGGATTGTAATGTATTGATTAATTAATCTCTATAAGATTATAACGGTGGAAAGTGTTGCACCCATTACAGTGGCATGTAACCCTACCACACCACATACTTTCCACGTACGATGACATGTAGCCACCCCATGGGATGCCATGTCACCTTCCACGTTGCAGTGTATGGGCTTGTTATGCTCAGTAAAATCGTTAAAGGGCCATAATATTTGATCTAGAGTCTAATATCAAGGAAATTTTGTTATTGTGGACAGCTCATGACAAGCAAAATATGATGATACCCTCGAAGAGAGAGTTCTCGAAATGGATAAGGGAAAACAAAATTTTAATACCCCGTCCCCTAAAAAGTACTTAGGGGTTGGGTGTCTTACAAAATGATATTAGAGCAGAGTTCAAACATTAGACCTAGATGGGCCAGAGATTAATCATGGGACTGGTATAACAAGGCCAATATGAGCATGTTAGAAAGAGTTTCAATGTGTTAAAATCTTGTTTATTATCTGCACAAAATCCTTGAGAAGAAGGACTGCAAATTTAAAATCTTGTTTTGGGATTTCTTGCAACATAAGAACTTTTGTTGACAGATGGATTGATAGTTGCTCCTACAGGAGTGGGTATATACTGACAAACATCAATGGTTGAACCTGGATGTGAATGGTTGAGAATAGTAGTATCATGTTAAGGGCCACTTAAGTTTAGAAGAATAAATGAATTGGTGGTTGTAATATTGCCTATAAGAATGGGTTGATGAAGCCCCTAACAATTATAATTGTTGCTTAAATAAAAATACTAAGCCCTATATATACAATTCCTCATGTTTATAAGATTGATGGAATATGTGTAAGGTCGGTTTACTTGACCTGTAATGAATGAAGCTTGTTGTTGGAATAATCCAGATAGGAAAAAGAAAAGAGGAGTCCTTTGGACTAAAGATAACCTTCATAAAAGAGGTAAAGTGATATGGGAATATGAGAAATTTATAAGCTCGTGGTTGTACTAAGAAAATGCATATACCTATTAACCTAAGGGCATGTATGTGCATGTGAATGCAAAAGGCAGACAACTGGAATACATTTGCACTATATGCATGGGTAAAACGCTTGGTACATAGGATATGTTGCAATGCATATGGAAATGAGTAAGCATATATATAACATGCAAATATACTTATTATAACATGTGGTTTGTTGTAAGGTATGGTCTGTTGATTGATCATTTTGGTCAATGATGACCTGATATAAGTAGGGGAGCTAGCAACATAAATATAATGTTGATGATGTTGATCGTATGCGGCCTTATGAAGATCAGGTTGAATAATTAAGGAAATGTTGATCTAAAGTCAGGTAAAGGAAGTGCTTGGGCACTTCTAGATGACCATGGACATATTGACATCCATAGGTGGATGATAGACATATAAGTATGGGTTAGTATGCCCAAGCAACAGTAAGAGGGAAAAGTACTAATAAGATGGAATTTAGGAAAGGATTCCCTAATAAAGGTCTGTTGACCAAGAAAGATTTAAGGCATTAAGAGAAGTTGGAATTATTATCTTGTTGCCTTGGGTAATGTGGCAATTACCTAGTTTGTATTATTTGAATTGTGGAATGTTTTTATAGTATTAGGAAAGAGTGATCTCTTATTGGTTGTTGTCATATAGAGATGGAAACATAATTATGAATATTCATGTGAGACTTGTCATGTGATTGATTGTAAGCTCTTATCAAAGAAGGTTGATATTAATATAAAATAAATGAATAGGAATGATATAGAAATGTGAAAGCGATGCACATATATGATATATGAGTATACATAGATATGCTCAAAGGCATTGCATGTATGCCTGAATAAGTGAGATGTGAAGCAAGTTTTGTACTTGCTCGGATTGGATAATGTTATGGATACACAATTGATTATGTTTCGAGGAGTCTGTTGATTTGTTTGAATAATAGCTTGAGGAGGGTGTGATCCATCCCTTATAAAGAGCTAATATAAGATGTTGAAGGAGAAATGAGCAAGAGTGCTCTATTGCTATGATAGAGGGCAAAGTGAATATGCCTCTAAAAACTACATGTAAATGATTGTGAACAATCATGAGTTAAATAATTCTTAACCAAATATGCATATGAAATTGTAAAGTGTGCTTATGGTTGATCTGGATGGATTTCCACACATAGAAGGACTTTACTGTGTTCATTGTTGGTGCAATTATATGCATAATATATTACCAAACATAAATTATCAATCGAGATTCGTAATCAATAGAGTTGATGCACTATATGTGCCAATAAAAAATAGGTTCCTATGTCTTTTTAGTATAGGTTAGATAAGAAAACCATCAATAACAAAATACTCTATTTTCACACTTTTCAAATAACATTCTCCACTCATTTCAAAGTTCAAAAAGCAAAACTTGCAAACGAAATCTCAACAATCATGCATTCAAGAGATCTTGCTCAGATAATGACTTGTCCATTTACAATCTCATGAAGTGGAAAGATGGACTTTGACTCGGTTATCTATAGATACTACTCTTAACAACAAATAGCAAGCAAATCTGGGCACACTTCAACAATAACAAAAGATAAAGCTCATAGTAAAACTCTCAAGCAAACACTCAATTGAAAAGGCTATTGCTCACATAACAAGTCTGTTCATTATAGGCTCATGAAATGAAGAGATGAACTTAAGATCTTGTTCCCTATAGCAATCAAAAACAGTAATTAACAATCGACTTTAGATACTCTTAAACAGAATTCAAATCATAACTCAATTCTATTCATTCAAACCTGTGTAGTACAGAAAACAGTCAATATAATTGAGAGGCTTCATTATGGAACATGGAGGTAAAAGATGAAATCCTATTGTTCCTGTACCCACTAAGAACACCATTATCTCAAACTCGGAAGAATAATATTTGTTTGCTAAGAAATCCCACATGTCAAACTCTTAAATGTTACCCTACAGAAATAGAAAGGAAACTATCTATTATGTCTAATGTCTAACTGCTCACACTGATTCAAAAGCAAGTGATTATGTGTTTGATCTTTAAAATGCATTTGAAATCATTGACAAAACACAACTGTTAAATTTGCACACTCACACAATCACACAAAGCATGTACAGGGAGGTTTACCTTAGTTGGGATGGTGGGCACTTGTCGAACCAACAAGGTACCTCTAAAAAGATAACAAACTAAAACATTCTAATCATACCCAGGAATTGCATAACATATCATTTGTATTCCTTCAACTTGTAAATTGAATCAGCAGTCCATCATCTCATACATTATGGAAATATGTATTATCATGTTCTCATTACTTGCTTCATTACATCCATCTTATTATATCGCCTATACAACATCCCTTTTAAAGAAGGTGAGTCGATACTATCAAGATCTAAGGATAAGTATCAAATAATTTTTAAAATATTACAATTGGTATTCACATCGAATCTCTAGAGATGGACTTCATCCTCATGACACAAAGTGCATGAGTGATGAAGTCTATCATGATCTCTAACTTCTTTAGAGACTTCGATCCAATTGAATTCTTGGAATCTCCATTAGCGTACTCGTTCAACAGGTGAATTCTGGAAACAGGTGCTTGGTACCGGAATACACACAGTCGCAATCCTGAGTACCGGATTAGGTGCACAGGCAGTACCAGAATGGGCGCAAGACTTGGTACAAGAATAACATAGAGTGTGTAGGTATCGGAATAGACCAAAACATGTGTTGGTACTGAAATAGCGCAAGACAGGTGTTGGTACCGGAATAGCGCAAGATAGGTGTTGGTACCAAATTAGGCGCCCATGCAGTACCAAATCAATGTTGTATGGGTTTGTTAGTACCGGATCAATGTTGTGTGAGTACTGGAATGTGCTATACCTTTAGTACCAGAATAGTGAGGTACTAGATCGAAAATTCTTAAGAGTCAAACGATTAGGATCATACAAAATCAAACATTTAATTGAATTAACTCAAGAAAATTAAACAAATCATGCCTTAATCATAAGTTACCTCTCTATGCATATGGACAAGGTCATCAAGTGTATTTGTGGATGAAATAGTCAATTATATACACATGGCATAGGTAAAATAGGCTCAGATAGAGGGTAATATAGGGTAATAAAGGTGTCAAAATGGAGACTCAACATTCCCCCATGCTTAAGTCATTGCATGTCCTCATGCAACAATGATCTTCAAAATTTCAAAATTGATGATACTCTTCACACGATCAAGCATTACCTGATGTTCCACCCTTCTTTAGCTCCTACTATACAATATAAATTTTATGGCCTATGCTTCACACTTCTTACCCATGGCAAAGTAGTTATGAGTAATAGATTATATATGTTAGTGATTTGACATTAAGTCTTATCCAATCTGTTGCGGATCATAATTAGGAGAAAGGGTTGGATGTGAATTTAATATGATTATAGGATAGTGGCCAAGATATTTTTTAAATGACTTTGACTAATAGGCCCCCCTGGCTAGATTACCTTTAAAAGAAAAGTGATATAGCATATTTTAGATCTCATTTGAAGAGAGGAACACATAAAAGAATACATCCCAAGATGATTAACTCATTTCTTATCCAAGTTTTTAGAGATGAAGCTCTTCTTGCTTAGGTAAGGTGAATTACATATAGTGAGGGTCCCACTTCTCATGCAAACCTATTTATTTTAAAGATAGAACTCTAAAGTGGATACTTGAAGGTTCTTAAGAACATCATCTGAGAGATATAAAGGTCATCTCCTAGCCTTGATTTGATAATGATTGCTTAAGAATGAGACCCAAGGGTTTATGTTCAGTTTTAGGTGTGCCACTTTATGTTTTTCAACTCCCTTTACCCGGCATAGCCCCGCTGCCAGCAGACCTGTTCAGTACCCCGACGGGTTTACGTTAGTACCATACAAGCATGGCCCTGCTACCAGCAGGCCTGTTCAGTACCTCGGTGGGTTTACTTGTACTTCCTGATACTTCCCTTTTATTATATTACTCAAAATATTTAGAATGATGTATATTGTTCATTGACAGTTTTAGAGTATAAGGAAGGCAAGTGGTACGAGAGTGTTTTAGAGTTATTAGGCACATAATTAACTAATTGCAATTATCCCAAGGGTGACATCATCCACATTAGACTTAAATCTCAGTTATTCAATGTATAATGGAACATCTTGGATAATGACTAAGAGGTCCCTCTAGTTAATCCTATTAGGGTTCTCATGAAATTTCATTAAGGTTTTGCAAGGGCAGTCCACCACATGAGGTTTTCATCAATACCTCCTAAGAGAAAAATGTAAAGATAAACTTGGATAAGAAGTTGTTTGAATTAACTAGGTTAGTATTAGACATAATGGTGTCACCCCTTTTCAATGGATATTTCAATTAGCAATCACTTTTTCAAAATGATGAGGCAATAAGACAGGTGCATCCATTATAATATAGAGCTAAATGTAAATATATCTCATTAAAGCATAGCAAGGATGATTCATTTAGGGGTGAGTGTAGAAATGTAGGAGGGAGATGTACATGAGAGTAAAAACAATTCAACACAAGACTTAAATGATCCTTGATAGAAAGAACATGAAAATATTAGCCCATACCTCCAATTACCTGAAGTGAAAACAATATTAAACACATGACAAAGATCATATCACTTTGGCATCAGTACCAGATAAGTAATGGAGCAGGTTTCTGCAGTACCGAAATAGAGCAAGGGACAGAAACAGAGTGACAGGATGAATGATTTCTATATGAGATGTATACGAGGGCTTGCAGAATTTCATGATAGAGATCGTGCAATAATTGAGGACATGAGGATGTATGAGAGTAACCACATGTTTAATGCATAACTAGTCTAATTTTTTTAATAAAATGAAAAATGTTGAATTTATACATCCTAGTACTTGAAACACTTAAATTGAGCAGCAAAACTTGAATATATGATTAGAGCTACCAGCACCTTATTACCAGTACCAGATCACCTGAGTATCGGATGGACGCAGGGTTGTGCTTAGTACCAGAATAGCGCAAACCTTCTCCTTTGGTACAGGATGAGTATAGGGTTATGACCAGTACCAGAATAGCGCAAACCTTCTCCTTTGGTACCGTATGAGCACAAAGGTGACCATCAGTACCGGATGAATGCAGAGACTTCCTCCCACAATACCGGATGAACGCAGAAATGTTTTTCAGTACTAGATGGATGCAGAGAATTCCTCCCATAGTACCGGATGAAGGCAAAAATGTGGTCTAGTACCGGATGATCACAGAGGAAAACATTGTATTATGGTACTCGAGGAGAATTTGACACAATATCTGGTGGTAGTGCTTTGTAGACTGGAACTTTTGTAGGCTGCACCTTGTAGAAGTTGTTGGTGTTTTCTGCAAACTGGAATTTGTAGGCTTCTCCTTGTGGTTGGCATACTCTGAGTATCAAGCTGTAGAAGATGCTAGCAATCATTGTTGCTGCAGGAAGAAACATAAGAATTTCTTCTGTTGAAATATCATGCTGGAAATACACTGTTTTTGTTGCCACTTACATTATATTAGAAAATAAACCTAACTACTATTGTCTCAGCAACCACTCCTCCATGCTTGAGGTTTTGCATGGCCTCATGCAAACAATGTGAGACGCTAAAAAAAATGGTTTCTCAGAGGGTTGCGAACATCTGCTAAAAACAAACCAATAGAACTAATTAAAACTAGATTTTTATTCATGCTTAAAAACAGAAAATTTAGGGAAAATGTAAAAAGTTGAATTATTAGCTATAAATAAAATAGTTTGGAATTAACATTCAGTTTCAACTGCTATTAAAAACATCACTTAATTAATCATCCTTGTGAAATAGCAGTATTAAAATAGATAGGTAAAGATAAAGCACGAATGCATCATTTTTAACAACTTAAGGAAAAAGAAGAATTTTGAAGAAATAGGTCATGAAGCACTCCCTTAAGTGTTATCTTCCGTTGACAAGGATGCCTTCTTCGCTTTTGAAACCATTCTAGTATTATTTGTGCATTGGGAGGATGAAGAGATTCCTTTCTCATAAGATTCCAAACAAAATCATCATAACTTTTAAAAAGAAATCTACTATAGGAACAAAAGATATTAAACTGATTTCTTTATTAGCTTTTGACATTCCCATTTATGAAAAGTATGAAAGATAGGTTGCATTGCAACATTTATTTATTTATTTACTATCCTACTCTAATTAAATAAAATAAAATGTCCTTCAAGTATAGGAATACTTCCAGTGAAACCATGTGTGCAACAGGGTTAGAAATATATCCATCCTCGGGTTTAAAAGATAAATTTTAATGCATATCGGAGTATGAAGGACCGGCTACTTTGATGATGAGATCAAGCAATAATGAAAAATAAGAGAGTGGTGTGACCTAATAACTAATTGAAACCATGTTTCGATAGAATCATTATATTCTTGTTTCTCTTCTTTGTTTAGGTCACACTGAATGTCCTCCTCTCCCATGTTATGGAGATTATCCTCTTCAAGATGATTGGTCTTTGGAGTACATACAAGATCTGCTGAGAGGCATGCTGAGAAATCCCCAATCTCAGGTTACAATGGTTGTTCTCCATTGAATTCTATCCATGATTCTTTATTCTCCTCAACAAATTGACAAGAGGAATCCAACGGGGCTTCTAAATCTTCCTGTGGAGAGACAACTAAATTCTTGACTGTTGTCAAGATATGCTCTTCCTGAGAGGTGAATATCTCAGCTACTGCTAGAATGCAAGAAATTTCTTGGAGGAACATTCTCCAAGCTCTTGATAATCCTTGAATTACTCTAGCTGTTTGATGATCCATGTCTCGCAACACACCTTAGTACTCGGGGATACTTATAGCACCCCAAAAATGACTTATCATCAAAGATTTGAATATTAAAACTAAGAAATTAAAACTATTTGCAAAAATAAAACACACCAAACTTGAACTCCTTG
>ML812788.1:173453-190900 GCA_009831015.1 Picea engelmannii
GCATAGGTAAAATAGGCTCAGATAGAGGGTAATATAGGGTAATAAAGGTGTCAAAATGGAGACTCAACATTCCCCCATGCTTAAGTCATTGCATGTCCTCATGCAACAATGATCTTCAAAATTTCAAAATTGATGATACTCTTCACACGATCAAGCATTACCTGATGTTCCACCCTTCTTTAGCTCCTACTATACAATATAAATTTTATGGCCTATGCTTCACACTTCTTACCCATGGCAAAGTAGTTATGAGTAATAGATTATATATGTTAGTGATTTGACATTAAGTCTTATCCAATCTGTTGCGGATCATAATTAGGAGAAAGGGTTGGATGTGAATTTAATATGATTATAGGATAGTGGCCAAGATATTTTTTAAATGACTTTGACTAATAGGCCCCCCTGGCTAGATTACCTTTAAAAGAAAAGTGATATAGCATATTTTAGATCTCATTTGAAGAGAGGAACACATAAAAGAATACATCCCAAGATGATTAACTCATTTCTTATCCAAGTTTTTAGAGATGAAGCTCTTCTTGCTTAGGTAAGGTGAATTACATATAGTGAGGGTCCCACTTCTCATGCAAACCTATTTATTTTAAAGATAGAACTCTAAAGTGGATACTTGAAGGTTCTTAAGAACATCATCTGAGAGATATAAAGGTCATCTCCTAGCCTTGATTTGATAATGATTGCTTAAGAATGAGACCCAAGGGTTTATGTTCAGTTTTAGGTGTGCCACTTTATGTTTTTCAACTCCCTTTACCCGGCATAGCCCCGCTGCCAGCAGACCTGTTCAGTACCCCGACGGGTTTACGTTAGTACCATACAAGCATGGCCCTGCTACCAGCAGGCCTGTTCAGTACCTCGGTGGGTTTACTTGTACTTCCTGATACTTCCCTTTTATTATATTACTCAAAATATTTAGAATGATGTATATTGTTCATTGACAGTTTTAGAGTATAAGGAAGGCAAGTGGTACGAGAGTGTTTTAGAGTTATTAGGCACATAATTAACTAATTGCAATTATCCCAAGGGTGACATCATCCACATTAGACTTAAATCTCAGTTATTCAATGTATAATGGAACATCTTGGATAATGACTAAGAGGTCCCTCTAGTTAATCCTATTAGGGTTCTCATGAAATTTCATTAAGGTTTTGCAAGGGCAGTCCACCACATGAGGTTTTCATCAATACCTCCTAAGAGAAAAATGTAAAGATAAACTTGGATAAGAAGTTGTTTGAATTAACTAGGTTAGTATTAGACATAATGGTGTCACCCCTTTTCAATGGATATTTCAATTAGCAATCACTTTTTCAAAATGATGAGGCAATAAGACAGGTGCATCCATTATAATATAGAGCTAAATGTAAATATATCTCATTAAAGCATAGCAAGGATGATTCATTTAGGGGTGAGTGTAGAAATGTAGGAGGGAGATGTACATGAGAGTAAAAACAATTCAACACAAGACTTAAATGATCCTTGATAGAAAGAACATGAAAATATTAGCCCATACCTCCAATTACCTGAAGTGAAA
Source organism: Picea engelmannii (assembly GCA_009831015.1). Lineage (NCBI taxonomy): Eukaryota > Viridiplantae > Streptophyta > Pinopsida > Pinales > Pinaceae > Picea > Picea engelmannii. Next base: position 174,997 of record ML812788.1, read on the forward strand.
ACAATATTAAACACATGACAAAGATCATATCACTTTGGCATCAGTACCAGATAAGTAATGGAGCAGGTTTCTGCAGTACCGAAATAGAGCAAGGGACAGAAACAGAGTGACAGGATGAATGATTTCTATATGAGATGTATACGAGGGCTTGCAGAATTTCATGATAGAGATCGTGCAATAATTGAGGACATGAGGATGTATGAGAGTAACCACATGTTTAATGCATAACTAGTCTAATTTTTTTAATAAAATGAAAAATGTTGAATTTATACATCCTAGTACTTGAAACACTTAAATTGAGCAGCAAAACTTGAATATATGATTAGAGCTACCAGCACCTTATTACCAGTACCAGATCACCTGAGTATCGGATGGACGCAGGGTTGTGCTTAGTACCAGAATAGCGCAAACCTTCTCCTTTGGTACAGGATGAGTATAGGGTTATGACCAGTACCAGAATAGCGCAAACCTTCTCCTTTGGTACCGTATGAGCACAAAGGTGACCATCAGTACCGGATGAATGCAGAGACTTCCTCCCACAATACCGGATGAACGCAGAAATGTTTTTCAGTACTAGATGGATGCAGAGAATTCCTCCCATAGTACCGGATGAAGGCAAAAATGTGGTCTAGTACCGGATGATCACAGAGGAAAACATTGTATTATGGTACTCGAGGAGAATTTGACACAATATCTGGTGGTAGTGCTTTGTAGACTGGAACTTTTGTAGGCTGCACCTTGTAGAAGTTGTTGGTGTTTTCTGCAAACTGGAATTTGTAGGCTTCTCCTTGTGGTTGGCATACTCTGAGTATCAAGCTGTAGAAGATGCTAGCAATCATTGTTGCTGCAGGAAGAAACATAAGAATTTCTTCTGTTGAAATATCATGCTGGAAATACACTGTTTTTGTTGCCACTTACATTATATTAGAAAATAAACCTAACTACTATTGTCTCAGCAACCACTCCTCCATGCTTGAGGTTTTGCATGGCCTCATGCAAACAATGTGAGACGCTAAAAAAAATGGTTTCTCAGAGGGTTGCGAACATCTGCTAAAAACAAACCAATAGAACTAATTAAAACTAGATTTTTATTCATGCTTAAAAACAGAAAATTTAGGGAAAATGTAAAAAGTTGAATTATTAGCTATAAATAAAATAGTTTGGAATTAACATTCAGTTTCAACTGCTATTAAAAACATCACTTAATTAATCATCCTTGTGAAATAGCAGTATTAAAATAGATAGGTAAAGATAAAGCACGAATGCATCATTTTTAACAACTTAAGGAAAAAGAAGAATTTTGAAGAAATAGGTCATGAAGCACTCCCTTAAGTGTTATCTTCCGTTGACAAGGATGCCTTCTTCGCTTTTGAAACCATTCTAGTATTATTTGTGCATTGGGAGGATGAAGAGATTCCTTTCTCATAAGATTCCAAACAAAATCATCATAACTTTTAAAAAGAAATCTACTATAGGAACAAAAGATATTAAACTGATTTCTTTATTAGCTTTTGACATTCCCATTTATGAAAAGTATGAAAGATAGGTTGCATTGCAACATTTATTTATTTATTTACTATCCTACTCTAATTAAATAAAATAAAATGTCCTTCAAGTATAGGAATACTTCCAGTGAAACCATGTGTGCAACAGGGTTAGAAATATATCCATCCTCGGGTTTAAAAGATAAATTTTAATGCATATCGGAGTATGAAGGACCGGCTACTTTGATGATGAGATCAAGCAATAATGAAAAATAAGAGAGTGGTGTGACCTAATAACTAATTGAAACCATGTTTCGATAGAATCATTATATTCTTGTTTCTCTTCTTTGTTTAGGTCACACTGAATGTCCTCCTCTCCCATGTTATGGAGATTATCCTCTTCAAGATGATTGGTCTTTGGAGTACATACAAGATCTGCTGAGAGGCATGCTGAGAAATCCCCAATCTCAGGTTACAATGGTTGTTCTCCATTGAATTCTATCCATGATTCTTTATTCTCCTCAACAAATTGACAAGAGGAATCCAACGGGGCTTCTAAATCTTCCTGTGGAGAGACAACTAAATTCTTGACTGTTGTCAAGATATGCTCTTCCTGAGAGGTGAATATCTCAGCTACTGCTAGAATGCAAGAAATTTCTTGGAGGAACATTCTCCAAGCTCTTGATAATCCTTGAATTACTCTAGCTGTTTGATGATCCATGTCTCGCAACACACCTTAGTACTCGGGGATACTTATAGCACCCCAAAAATGACTTATCATCAAAGATTTGAATATTAAAACTAAGAAATTAAAACTATTTGCAAAAATAAAACACACCAAACTTGAACTCCTTGCGTTACTGGGACCCTGATGTCACCAGGTTATCTGTTCGCACAAGTTAGCCCATCATGAAAACACAATTTTGCATAAAATAAGGAAAAGCACACTTGCATCAAAAGAAGAGAGGACAACCTAACTTTGGAGCAACCCCACCAAAGTGGATGCATGGGATATTCCCGCATGTCTTACTGTCTTCTGTCCACCCTTAGGTCATCCATAAAACCAATCCAAAACCATTAAAGCAATCTGATTCAAATACTACCTATTACTGTTTACAACTCCTCGGCGGCAGCGCCAAAAATGTTGGTGCAATTATATGCATAATATATTACCAAACATAAATTATCAACCAGGATTCCTAATCAGTAGAGTTGATGCACTATATGTGTCGATAACAAATAGGTTCCTATGTCTGTTTAGTATAGCTTAGATAAGAAAACCATCAATAACAAAATACTCTATTTTCACACTTTTCAAATAACATTCTCCACTCATTTCAAAGTTCAAAAAGTAAAACTTGCAAACGAAATCTCAGCAATCATGCATTCAAGAGATCTTGCTCAGATAATGACTTGTCCATTTACAATCTCATGAAGTGGAAAGATGGAATTTGACTCGGTTATCTATAGCTACTACTCTTAACAACAAATAGCAAGCAAATTTGGGCACACTTCAACAATAACATAAGATAAATCTCATAGTAAAACTCTCAAGCAAACACTCAATTGAAAAGGCTCTTGCTCACATAACAAGTCTGATCATTATAGGCTAATGAAATGAAGAAATGAACTTAAGATCTTGTTCCCTGTAGCAATCAAAAACAGTAATTAACAATCAACTTTAGACACTCTTAAACATAATTCAAATCATAACTCAATTCTATTCAATCAAACCTATGTAGTACAGAAAACAGTCAATATAATTGAGAGGCTTCATTATGGAACATGAAGGTAAAAGATGAAGTCCTATTGTTCATGTACCAACTAAAAACACCATTATCTCAAACTCAAAATAATAATATTTGTTTGCTAAGCAATCCCACACATCAGATTCTTAAATGTTACCCTACAGTAATAGAAAGGAAACTATCTATTCTGCCAAATGTCTAACTACTCATACTGATTCAAAAGCAAATGATTATGTGTTTGATCTTTAAAATGCATTTGAAATCATTGAAAAAACACAACTGTTAAATGTGCACACTCACACAATCACACAAAGCATGTACAAGGAGGTTTACCTTAGTTGGGACAGTGGGCCCTTGTCGAACCAACAAGGTACCTCTAAAAACATAACAGACTAAAACGTTCTAATCATACCCAGGAATTGCACAATAGATCATTTGCATTCCTTCAACTTATAAATCGAATAAACAATCCATCATCTCGTACATTATGGCAATATGTATTATCTGAAGGATTAGATCCTGTCACTGAGAGGGGGGGGTGAATCAGTGACACAATAATTTTATCAATTTTCTTTTATTTATGCAAACAGAATTTTGACACAATATTTTATCGTGGAACCCAATTGGGAAAAACCACAAAAACTTTTCTATTAACTGCAAAATTTGTTTTACATGTTACATAGAAGGAATATATTATTCCTTTTCGATCAGCACCAACTGATCAGGATGCACCCACACCCTTGTTCACCAGCGCCAACTAGTAGGAGGCTACGACCCCCTGTTTAGTCAACTACAACTGACAAGGAAGCACCAACTCCCTCTGCAAGCACCAACCTTCCCTTGCACCACCCAACCACCCTTATTTTCTTAGTCTGGAAAAACTTTTGTATCAAGTCTTTACTTCATCTCTCTTTGCTTATGTGATTTAATATATCTTCTAATTCAGACTACAGAGACACTTTCTTCTCGCCACTCTTTCTCGTTTATATATTCTTCAAAATGGAGTGAATGTGAACCACTATGTCCCTTTATTTGGACCATCGCGCATCTTCATTTAGCTTAACCATAATCATTGTTTTAACATTTTTATCGTGAAGGCTTTTCATAAATTGATCATAGTTATGGATCAATTTCATCCTTTTAACTCGATCCCGAATATCTGCATTTATTTTCAGAAACCGAGTTTTGTAGAGGCGCTTCCTTCAAACCATTACATGTGACCGAGTGATACAAAAACCATAGGCTTATCAACTTAGTGACGTATTATATTCTGTCTTTTTAATCTCTTATTCCATATGACCAACTGCGGTGACCAGACGCTAGGCCAAACGAGCGCTTGAGCACTTATCAGAATCAATGGTCATGATTCAATCTCCTGATGAGATGGACGACTGTCGGGACTTCAGGACTTTGTCCTTCGAAACTTCAGGATTTCAACTTTTCAAACCTTTGAATCAAATTGGATGGTTTATTTCATGGAAACAAATCAATGGTCGGATTTGATCCTTACACTCATCCTTTCATTGCTTAATCTGACGGCTATGACTTAATCAAGCATTGAGATGGATGGCCACCATTTACTCCAAGACTTTGGTTATTTCAACTTACGTTATCCTTCCACTGTATTATGATCAATAGTTAAGAATGTACCTGAAGTGATCTTCAAATCAGACGACTCGTGTCCACTTCGAGACTTCGACATTCGGGACTTCGAGACTTAGGGCATCTATTGGTGTTGAAACTCCTAAAGTAAAAATCCCATAGTGACGTAACTTGCTTATGTCACTTGATGATGTGGCATGATCCGAGTGTCTGCCACATGTCACTCTGATTCTTGATTTGCACGTACCTGAAATGTCGATTTCAACTTGACACATGTCATTATCTGACTGTGCCACGTGTCCTTTCTTACATTGTCTTTCAACATGGTATGTCGCATGTTCTTGTTGACGTGGTTTGTTGATGTAGATCTCCCACACATCCTTGCTAACATGGTCTGCCACATGTCCTCTTGAATCAGACGGTTGAGGCTTACTTCGGGTCTTTACCCAGAGTCCACAGGTTTACGCCACGTCTTTTCTGGATCAGACAACCCAGATTCACTTCAGACGATCTGACGCTTGAGATCTTCTTCAGACGATCTGACGACTGAGATCTACTTCGGATGATCTGGTGGTCGAGAATTTATTTCGGCTCTCTGAACTTTGGGGATTTCAAATCTCAAACTTACACTCTAGATCAGATGACCCAGATTCACTTCGGACGATCTGACGCTCTGGATCAAACGACCCAGATTCACTTCGGACAATCTGACGCTTGACATCTTCTTCGGACGATCTGATGACTGAGATCTACTTCGAATGATCCGGCGGTCGAGAATTTATTTCGGCTCTCTGGCTCTCCGGGCTTCAAGAATTTCAAATCTCAAACTGAAACTCTCGAAGTGATTTCTCTGGAGCTCATGATCCATCACCACGTATCCCTCTTGGATATTACGGTTGAAATTTACTCTGGCTCTCTAGCTCTCCGAGCTTCGGGGATTTCAAATCTCAAATTGAAAAATCTTGAAGTGAGATTTTTCCAGAGATTAACCTCCTCACATCTTTAGACCCGAAACAAGTGATGTTGATTTGATCAAGATCTTAGATCAATGGCTCGATCTATCTGTGATGCAACTTTTCCTTGAATTAAATCCAACGACTCTCCATATTTGCTTATCCTATCCTTCCACTTAATTTGATCTTACAGTGGACGGAGATTCGGATATTCGAATTCTCAAACCTTGTGCCTCGTTTATCTTATCCTTCACTTAATTTGATCTGACGGTTGACGGGAATTCGGATAATCGAGATCTCAGATATTTCTACTTATCTTGTCCTTCCACTCAAAAGTGATCCAACAGCCAACGGGTATTCGGATATTCAAATTCTCAAACATTTTGCCCCGCTTATCCTATCCTTCCAATTAAAGTGATCCAACGGTCATGAAGACACTTGAAGTAGATCAACGATCAAGGATGATTGTGGAGCCATAACTTGTGAGTGATTTAACTCGTCACCCAAGCTCCGCAATTTGAAGTTGTGTATTTGTTGGTGAGTCAACCACAGTAGTCGATCTTTGAAGCTATAAGATCTGACGGTCCTGACTAATTGCGAGATTGGAAATAGAACGATGTTTAATACTCCTTTTGGTTTCCGCAATCTATCCCTGTCATTGATTTGGCGATTGCGCATCTAACGGTCACGACTTAATCAAACCTAATTTGATCATTTGTTGGATCAACCACAATCGTCGATCTTTGAGTTTATGAGATCTGACGATCTAGACCGATTGTGGGATTGTAACCAGAGAGTCGTTTAATTCTTCTTTTGTTCTCCACAATTCATCCCTACCATTGATCTGGAGATTGCGCATCAACAATATCGATCTAATCTGATCGTTGACTAATCCCCCAGTGATTCTTCTGAGATTCATCGCATCATCTCTTCTGAGCTTTGATATTCATTCGCTAACCCTCCTGATATTTTATCTCAACTTATCATCACATCAAAGACATCGACTGTTGACATCAATGACACTATGTCCAACAATCTCCCCCTTTGTCATTGATGGCAACTCACAAACTTCATACACAATCTCCCCCTGTGATGTTGCTTCTCTCCTCTGAAGTTACTCCCCCCCTTTGACATCAATGGAAAAAGGGTTTCTTCTCATATGATATGTCTATCTAAATACTTTTGATCAGAGTCTTGACCATTGGTAACTCCTCCTGCAATCACACTTTTCTTGTCATAACTGAATGACTCCTTCTGACGTTGATTGATGTCTCCCCCTGAATAGGTGCCAATTTATGCATTATTTTCTTGAGAAATTTAGGTTGAAAGAAGGATTACTCCCAATTTTTGCCTGAGATATTCAAATACATCTCTGCTTAAGGGTTTTGTGAAAATATATGCCACGTATTCTTGTGTTGAGACATATTCCAATTTAATGTTCTTATTTTCAGCATGATCTCTTAGATAGTGGTATTTTATGGGAATGTGTTTTGATTTTGAGTATTGAACGGGGTTCTTGGAGAGATGTATCGCGCTTGTATTATCATAGTGGATAGTAGTAGGTTCTTCAAATACTATTTTGATGTCTTGTAAGGTTTGTTTCATCCATTCCACTTGTGTGCAATATTTTGTTGTTGCAATATACTCAGCTTTAGTGCTAGACAATGAAATTGAGGATTGTTTCTTGCTTATCCAAGCTACCAATGATTCTCCCAAAAAGAATGCTCCTCCACTTGTATGTTTTCTGTCATCTACACTACCTGCCCAATCAGCATCTGAATAGGCTTTTAAAGTGAATGAATCCTTGCTAGGGTACCACAAACCAAGATCTATGGTTCCTTTCAAATACCTAAAGATTATTTTTAAAGCTTGAACATGGCTCTCATTTGGTGCTGCTTGGAATCTAGCCACCATCCAACCAACTAGCTTGACATCAGGTCTAGAAGTTGTTACATAGAGCAAGATCCCAATCATTGATCTGTAGTGTTTTGGATCTACAGCTTTGGACTCATTATCCTTGCTTCGTTTGCATCCAATTGTCATAGGTGTAGTAACATGTTTGCAATATTCTAACTGGAATATCTTAAGCATATCTTTAACATACTTACACTGATGGATAAAGAATCCTCTTTTGGACTGTATTATATGTAATCCAAGAAATAAATTCAGTTCGCCAAGAAAAGACATTTCAAATTCTTGTTGCATCATCCTAGCAAATTCCTTACTCATTTTTTCATCATCACTGCCAAATATAATATCATCAACATATACTTCCACAATAATCATGTTTTACCATCAATTTTACAGTGAAGATTGTTGTCCATTGATCCCCTTTTGAGGCCTTGTTTTTGTAAGTAAGAATCTAGTCTTGCATACCATGCTTTGGGTGCTTGGTTTAGCCCATAGAGTGCTTTCTTTAATTTACATACATAGTCTCATTTGTTAGTTAAATTGAATCGTTATGGTTTCTCAATACAGACTTCCTCTTCTAAGTTTTCGTTGAGAAATGATGACTTGACATCCATTTGGTACACTTTAAATTTTATGTAGCTGGAGAAAGCTATGAACATCCTAATTGCCTCCAATCTGGCTACAGGTGAAAAGGTTTCTTCATAGTCTACTCCTTCAACTTGAGCATACCCTTTACAGACCAATCTAGATTTGTTCTTGATTACTTGCTCATTCTCATTCATTTTGTTTTTATACACCCATTTAGCTCCAATGACATTTTTGTTTTTTGGTCTTGGAACTAGTTCCCAAGTTTGATTTTTTTTTCAATTTGGTCCAATTCTTCATTCATATCTTTGACCCAATTCTCATCTTTACATGCATCTTTGATTGAGTTGGGCTCAACATGTGACAACAATTATATTTAGGTTTGATACAGTAGTTGTTTTCTTGTGTGCACTCCATCATTCATATCTCCAATAATCAATTCTTCAGGATGATTCTTTTTAGTCATTCTTGAGGGTATCTTTGTGTCTCTTCTTGGGAATTCCTCTCTTATCTCTTCTTGAATATCTTCTTTGTCTTCACTTGTATGCATATCATCATCTTCCATTTCTTTATTCTCTTCTACTTCTTCTACTTATGTGCCAATTGTCTCATCATCATCTCCATCTTCACTTTCAAGTATAGTCTCTTGATTTTTTATTCTTAACGGTTTTAGGTCATCCACCTTGACATCTGCATTCTCAACAATCTTATGTGATCTAAGATTGTAGCATATGTATGCTTTCTTGTTAGAAGCATATCCAAGAAAAATACCTTCATCAGATCTGGCATCAAATTTTCCAAGATTCTCATCAAGTCTTTTGATGTAGAATTTAATTCCAAAGACCTTGAAGTATTTTACAGATGGAGCTCTTCCAAACCATAGTTCATAAGGAGTCTTATCACTTTTAACCCTGAGCTGACCTCTGTTCAATATGTATATTGTTGTGCTTACAGCTTCTGTAATGTCCCTTTCCAAATAGGAGCCCTAGAGAGGAGGCTTAATGGTCTAAACCGCCCCGTTAGACTATAGCAAAGGCCAAAGAGGGGTAAACAGGGTTACTAGAGGTCACTCCAGTCACAGGTGTTATATTTGGAAAATGGCATTGAGCTAAAAAGGGTTAAAAGTGTTTTTAAGTCATTATGAGTTAAAAATAGAAGTCAACAGTGAGTTAGGGTTTCAGCAGTGATTTAGGGTTTTGGAAGTCAACAGTGAATTAGGGTTTCAGCATGATTTAGGGTTTTAGAAAGATATAAGGGAAGGGTCAGCGACCTAATTCATCATTATGCAGATTATGACTTGTCATTGAGGAGAAGAGGCTCATCTCAAGAGAGATAGTTCAGTGTATTCTAGGAGGAAGACACCAATTGGTTGATTTCGGTGTTGAAAGACACACCCTAGTCACCAGGAAGATCATCCAAGTCTTCCATCATTCTTCATTGATCCTGCAGTGCTCCCATATTCCGGGTATTATCTTTTAGTTTCTTATTTGTATTCTGGCTAAGATCCTTTTTTCTTTTGATCTAGATGAGTTTTGTTATTTTATTCAGCTCTAGTTGCTTATTTGTATTCTGGCTAAGATCCTTTGTCTGTTGAACTAGTCGAGTATTGTCAGTTTATCTAGCCGCATTCGACCATTTTGTAATCCACATAGATATCATAATACAAACTTTGCAGTCCTTTGTCGCATTTTTTATTTGTATGATCATTTATATGTTGTAAACCTTTGATCCTACACGCACATTAGCAGTGTTTCCTAGACTAGCCAAGTCAGGAAAATTATAGTGGTATCAGAGATTTAATCCTGTCAGCCTGTGACTAAAGACAATGAGTGCAGAAGAAGACCCAGAGGGTCATGAAAACATAGGTGATGAATATGTCACTTACAATAGGCATCAAGAAAGAAGGCATAGTCCTGATTTTCCCCTTTTTCCCCCTAGCTCAAAGGAAGAGGAAGAGGCACACAAAGAAACAGAGAGAAGGGCATAGTGTGAGGCTGAACGCGAGGTAGAGAGGATGCTAGGAGACAGATATGAGCAACCAGAGGGAAGTGGCAAGGCCCCTGTAGATCCGAAGGAAGTTTTCATGTAGGTTATCAACGATATGTTAGCTAGTCAACGAACCATATCTCAGTCCTTAGCACAGGTGGTTGATAGATTGGCTAGAGTGGGCACCCCAGATACACAAGTCCCGCATGCAACATAGGGGAACTCGAGAGCAGGCAGTAGACCCTAATCACCCTCTCGCACATACACCTCTGGGAGTAGGATTCCCAGACCCTTGTTTCCCAGTTTCCAGAGGGCACCCTTGGTAGCATCACTGCCACCGATAGCACATAGGCCACCCACTCATGCCGATGACATTGCAGAGTATAGGAGGGAATACGTAGCATTGGGTCATGACTTACATCAGGACATGACCTTAGTCGAGTACTGTGGATTTAGACTCAGGAACCGCCCCAGAGAGCCGCAGAGGGGAGGACCACAATAGTAGTAGGGGCATAACCTCGATTTCATCTGAAAATTTGGGAAACTCACCATCCCTTCTTTCGACAGATCATCCAAATACACCACCAGAGCTTGGGTACAGAAGCTAGACATGTATTACAAGCTCAACCAAATGACTGAGACAGAGGCCATCAGTTTCGTGACCTTACACTTGGAGGGTGAGGCACACAAGTGGTGGTATCATGGACTGGTGGCATTGGGTCACAGTCGCATCACCTCCTATAGGGAGTTTATAGATAGGCTCATGGACAGGTTTGACAGGAAGGATCCCGAGATACACTTCAAGGATCTAGCCTGGTTGAGACAAACTAGCACAGCAAAGGAGTTCATCACAGAGTTTCAATGGGTAGCCGTGGCAGTGACAGATATATCAGAGCCTAGGTTGATCATGTTATTCATAGAAGGACTCGCAGAGCCTTTGAGTGGATGGGTGAAGGCATACAGGCCTCCCACTTTGCAGGATTCCATCCTTCGCACTCGAGATCTGGCAGACTCAGTGCAAAATGCTAAAACTTTCTCCAAACCATTTTTACCCTAGAGGGATCGAGACAGGAAGCCATTCCAGAGAGAATGGAACGCCAAGGAGAAGTTGGATGATGAGACTAGGTGAGAGCTTATGAGGAAGAAGCTTTACTTTAGTTGCAAAGATCCTTGGGTCCCAGGCCACAGGTGCATGGGCAAGGGAGAGATTCATTATATTGAGGTAGTAGCAGACAGCGTGGACAGTGAGGAGGAGGAGCAGGACAATGGATCCACTAGTTCAGAGGAGGAGTCAGCACCAGCGGAGGAGAGGCCTCCCCATAGACCACCGACACTGGCAGGAGCCCATCCTTCAGTAGTCCCACAACTGCCAGAGCAGACTAATAGGAGGAAACTAGCAAAGGGAGGAGTCATAGCAACCCTTTCTGGTGTTCCCAGGTATGATACCCTCCGTATCAAAGGGATTATTCAGAGGCAATGGGAAATCGCCCTGATAGATGGTGGGGCCACCCACAACTTCATCAACGCTTCACTGGTATCAAGACGGGCACTTCAAATAGAGGAGTTTGAGGGGTTTGATGTTGCGGTAGCAGATGGCCACACAGAGGAGTGTCTAGATAGAGTTCCAAACTTAGAGATGAAGTTAGGAAACTACACAGTGAGAGACACATTTTATGTGGTTGACCTATCAGACACAGATGTGGTGTTAGGAGTTCAATGGATGATTACCTTGGGAAAAATCACTACCAACTACCAAACCTTGGAAATGGGATTCAGAGATCAGGATGGGAAGAAGGTTGTTCTAAGAGGTATGTCGACAGGAGCACCCAGGACAGTTTCAGCCAAGAGGATGGAGAGGATATTCAGACATGGGGAGGTAGCATACGTTGCAGAATGCTTGATCGCTACTTAGAAGAATTCAGAAGATTGACAACAATACCATACAGAGATCAAGAATTTATTGGGATGACATCAGCAGGTCTTTGAGGCAATTCCACCAAGGAGACCACCTGACAGGGGGTTTGGGCACACCATTGAGTTGGAGGAGGGGGCAAAACCTATGATCACCCCCCCTATAGTCATCCTAGGAGGTTCAAGGGTGAGATAGAGAAGGCAATCAAGGAATTGTTGGCGATGGGACACATCAGACCGAGCAGTAGCCCATTTGCTTCTTCAGTTGTCTTAGTTATGAAAAAGGATGGCACCATGAGGATGTGCATTGATTACTGAGCCTTGAACAAGAAAACCATCAAGAACCGGTACCCTATCCCATGTATTGACGAGTTCATGGATGAACTGCATGGAGCAATTTTATTCTCAAAAATTGATCTACACTCTGGATATCATCAGATCAGCATCCAAGAGAAGGACATAGAGAAGACAACATTTCGATGTCATTTTGGACACTTCGAGTTCCTGGTTATGCCATTTGGGCTAACCAATGCACCCGCTACATTCTAGTATTGCATGAACCATATATTCAGGGATCAGTTAAGGAAATCAGTCTTGGTTTTCTTCGATGACATCTTAATCTATAGTCAGTCATGGCAAGAGCATATGAGGCACCTGGATGAGGTATTGAGCATCATGGAGTCACAGTCATTATATGCCGAAGAGTCCAAGTGCGAGTTTGGTATGACAAAGTTGCTTTACTTAGGCCACATAATCAGTGCACAGGGGGTACAGGTGCACCAAGAGAAGATCAGGTCCATTCTGGATTGGTCAACGCCCAAGAATGTGATAGAATTGAGGAGCTTCTTCAGACTGTGCAGCTATTACAGGTGGTTCGTTTGGGGTTTTTCTCAGCTTGGAGCACCACTAACAGATCTTACCAAGCATGGGGCCTTCATATGGACCGAGAAATCACAGGAATCCTTTGATCACATGAAGGAAGTCATGGGCATTTGTCCAGTGTTGGCACTACCAGACTTCACCTTGCCATTTGTACTAGAGTGTGACGCATCTGACGAAGGGATCGAGGTAGTTTTGATGCAGGGAGGACACCCAATTGTATTCGAGAGCTGAAAGCTTAGTCAACCTGAGAGGTTGTACTCCATTTATGACAAGGAAATGTTGGCAATCATGCATGCCTTGACCAATTTCAGACAATATTTGGTGGGCAGCAAATTCGTGGTCATGACCGATCATAACAGTTTGAAGTATTTCCTTGAGCAGAAGGACCTCAATGAGCACCAACAGAAATAGGCGACGAAGGTATAGGAATTCGACTTTGACTTAGAGTATGTCAAGGGGAAGAAAAACATTGTGGTCGATGCACTATCGAGGAGACCTGCAGCATGTTCTTTAATGGAGATTTCAACAGATTGGAAATCCCACTTGTTAGTGGAATATTCCAAGAACAAGTTCGCTTGTGAGGTGATGGATGGGTTGTAACACACCCACTACGGCATAATAATTTTTTCTCCTTTTCTCGAGGGATAGAATCCCCAAAGTCCTACGGGGGCTTAGCGCAGGCTAGCTCTTCCCTTTTTCCACCTCCATGTGATCGTCAGTTATGACCACCAGCCAAACAACTCGGCGCCTCTTCGCATTTCACGACTCAGCGATATAAACGAGTCGAGTCTTTCGACTCTGCAAACCCCGAAATGCTGAAATGACGAACCCCGAAAGGGCTGGTGAGTGACAAGCTCCCTGCTTGGGTCTTGTCCACGTGACCCTGTTCCATGACCACGCACTAAATCGACAAGGCACTTACCAGCTTTTCGTGATGCGATGTCTCTTCCTCTCCCTTTCAAATCCATGAAACTCCATAATCTCTGAAGTTCCCCTCCAAAGAGAGATCAACGACTATAAGCCTCCCCTGATCCGACGGTCTTGGTCGTATCGGGATTTCGGAAATTGGGAGTTTGAAATGCAAAAGAGTCAAGTCTTTCGACTCTTCAAACCCTGAAACTTGATACTCGAGTTCTTATATGAGATCCAACCGCTCTCGATGTCTTAGATCCAATGGTTCGGATCTTTTCAGAGTTTCGTGAACCAGGAGTTCACGATGCAATGACTCCAAAACTCTTGTCACTCCAATCCCTGAATCCTGATATGGGGATTCGTGTAGGAGATCAACGATCCTCAAGGATTTGGATCCAACAGTCCACGGGATTTTGGAGATTTCCCCAAACACTGATCGTTCACCACGCGTCTCCTCCGATGGACGATCTAGATCCTTTCGAGACTCCTCCTTTCTGCCACAGAGCGCATCGAGGTTTTGGGTACCAGGATTTCGTGACTTGCGAAGACAAGGGTTCTTGCCCTTTGGTTTCCCAGGTGCCAAAACGCGGATCGACAGCCACATGTCCTCTACAAATGGATGGTCCAGGTATCTTCCATGGATCTTGGGATCTACAGTCCCGATTCCTCCGCTACTCATGAAGATAAAAGAAAGAGGTTGAGGCATTTAACGCCCTCGTTTCTTCCTCCAATCTAACGGTTGCGACTGACCTCAGATCTTCCGACGGGATCTTGTCCGTCGATCGATACTTAACCACACACTGCCATTTCGAAATTTCGTAAATCGGGGTTTCGGGACTCGCGAGTACAAGAAAACTCGCACCTAGATACTCCGGGTGCCGAAACTCCGAAAAACTTAATTTACCCCCAAGCTAATAATTTGAGATTTCGCAAGTTGGGGTTTTGGGACTTGCGAGTGCAAGGGGACACACCCTTGGGTACTCCAGGTAGCGAAATGCTGAAATGTTGGGATCTACGAGGACCATTCTTCCTCACATAGGATGACTAAGGCTTGTGCCACCAAATCCTCTTTCAGGTTCTTAGTAAGCTTTCCAGAGAGGGCATCTCTATGGAGAGATCTATTCCGGGTATTCCTGGAGACGAATAAGGGCATAGATTTCCCGAAAGTAGACTTGAAGTCTGAATTAGTTCGATATACATATATATAAATCTATCTATAAACATAAGCCATACGTGGTCCTTCCAATAAAAGCATGCAACCACCATTTCTGATCAAAACACCACACAGACAGTCTTATACTCAAACCATTCATAAATTGCACAGACTATGAGTATACATGTCAGCATATAAATTTCAAGATACAAGATATAACACTTATCATAAAAACACCAGAGGTGATGCAACTGCTGAGAGGGGTGCTTGTTTCCACCCAACCGTAGGCTCAGCGACTCCAAATGGATTTACCACTAGCCACCCCCGAGCTGAGACCATGATGCTGCGAGACTGAGTCTATGTTCTCCAGTGACCGAGAACAAAGGTTACTCTCCTTCTTCTCCGCTATCACTCACTCTGTATTTTCCAGAGTTCTTTCCTCTTTCCCTCGCGTCTGCCCCCCTCTGATCGCACACTCTTCCTGCCTTTTCTTTTTTCGGTGAGGTTTCATGTGGCACGATCTTCCTCGCGGTGGTCAGGTCTGAGGACTCTATGGATGGGTGGTTCACCCACATCCCTCATTACTCATGAGGAGCCATTTACCTGCCAACCTGGCGACTCATTTAATTTGGGGCCAGCGAGCTGCTCTTGGTTCTTTGGGCCAGTGAAGTCCAAATACGGTATTGGTTTCGGTGGAAGTTAACGCCACCATTCCAGGTGCCTTCCACCGCCTTTCTTCAGCCATCGTCATCTCTTTTTCAGCACACCCCCCCCTCT
>ML812789.1:0-22189 GCA_009831015.1 Picea engelmannii
ACTTTATTGCTGAGTCATGTTACTAGTCGGGTAGGGTTACTAACAATATTATTATGGTATATGTTCGCTACAATATGTTATGTATAGATACATTTTGATGCACTATGATAAAGAAATATATTGTTGTGGATAGTTATATGATATATGATATATTGTTATGGATAGTCTTATTGTTATGGTATCTATATGATAGTCTATATGATAAACGATATATTTTTATGGATAGTGTTATTGTTATAGTGTCTATATGATAAACGATATATTGTTATGGATAGTCTATACGATAGTCTATAGTCTATAGTCTATATTGTTTATCGGAGCTAGGATATTATGCAGAAGTGAACAATAAATGATTAATGATAGTCTATTACGTGATGTAATGTGGATAGCATATCTTGACATAGACTTAGTGGATTTTCTAAGGGCTATGATGGTCATGGTCACCAAATATTTAATACAAATAAGTGTGGGATTCATAATCCAATAACGACGCTATAATTGAAATATAACAGTAAGAAACAAGTGGAGTTTAAATCTCCTTCGACCTTTAAGAGGGATAATGACAAAGAAGTCAAATTGTTATGCATACATTAAAAGAATAAGATATATTTAATGGATTATCTCCGTGTCGCAAAAAATGTTGGAGATTCAAGGAACTTTAATTTCCCCTAACATTTTTTTTTTTTAATTTGGGAAACTTGGGGTACATTACAAAGCCCTTCTACAAGTCGGATGCGATCTTGGAGAGTTGGTCAACAAGGGTGTTGTTTTCCATGGTTTGTGTGAAGGTTATGGATTAAAATCCTAGGATGATGTCCCTAGCTTTGGTAATGAAATCTCTTACTCTAGGTACCTATTCGTGCATGTTTCATTTAGCCACATAATTACCATGAAAATCATAGTAAAATTAAAGAGTATATATCCCATGTTCGACATTTAGGGATAGAAATAAATAAACCACCTTTAGTGTTGAAATATTATGTTTCAACATTTAGGCTGAATCGTTCGTTCCCCAAATTGTGTTGGTTTTTTTAGGGTGCCCATCATCAGCATGGGGCACTTGTTTTCCCGTGCTATCCCTCAAGTCTCCACAATTAACTTCCATGATTGCAAGTCTACCTAGGAAAATTCATCTTAATGGAACATTTGTGCATCCTGTCATGGGCCTCGAGAGCCTGTGGTCGAGTGGAAGAATCACCCGAAACTCCCAATAATCATGCAACACCAACGTGTTTCATCCGGTGGTTATACCATGCCAAATTACTCAACCTGGGCTATGCATTCTCTTAATTCTATTAGTTTACTTAAGTTGAGTGTGTGCATTTCTCAACTTAAACAACACTAAAGAGATGCAACCATAAACAATGTAATCAAGTTTAAACTTATAAAAGGGCATGCATTACACAAGCATGATCCTTATTTAGGCATGATCCCACTATTTTCAAGGGAAAATAGGCATGAGTGTATTACAAAAGTTTTGTCTCAAGCCTTCCATCATATTTTTCAAATAATATACTAGTTCTTCATCTCCTTCCTTATTTTACAGTCCTTAATCCATATCCACCGCTTTGAACCATTGGTCGTTGTTTATGGAAATTTAAGTCGAAGATGTTATAGGAACGTAAAACATGTTCATTGAAATGGCGTCATCGCAATACGATTATAACAATCATGACAAATAGGATGATCATGGATAACTTCATCTCCTTCACAATTAGGTTCTAATTTTGATATTTGATGGTCAAATTATTTGTGTGGGTCGTATTTTAGTCTTGAAACCCTTCTGTATTGTCAATGCATGCATCTACTATAACCATGTCAAATTTCAGTGCAAATAAACACAAATTGAAAAAAATTCAACATTGGCCCCATTCATAGGTCACTTTGCACGGGGTCTAATAAAAGAATAATTTCCAGTAATTGGCAATTAATGGAGAACCTTGAAAAATGTTAGATGAACCAAAGTTAAAATTGGATATGATGGTATAAACCTGAATGAGATTCTCTTGGTTTCGAGAATAATATATTCTCTACTGAACAAGGCCAACCATGTGAAGGTGGAAGCTCATATGGCCCTCCCCCCCCCAGATCACTCTCAATTCCACAATACCCAATTTAACTACTATAAAATATTTGAAAGAAACATAGTAAGAATCAAACATAGAAGCTAATTATAAGAAAAATGCAAACATTTAAGTTAAATGAAAGAGAAAAAATCAACTGAACACATATAAATACATACCTCCTACATTTCAACATTTCGATATCATTAATATTCTTCTATTTCATCCAACTCAACATTTGTATCATCCACTTCAAAATTGGTGTTGTAAGGATTGGCCATATTAACGTCGTCATCAATGTCGTTACTTCCAATCATATCATCGTCTATATCATCATCAGGAACATTGTCTCCTACATTTGGTTCCACTTCTTCAAGTTATTCATCTAAAACATTGTTGATATCATATTCATCCAGAACATTTTCTAGAACATCTCCTTCAACGTCTACGACGTTTTCGTTTGACACATTAACTAACTACTCTTGTACATCATCTTCTTCTTCAATATCATATTCTTCCACTGCATTATACTTTACCATCCTTTCTCTTGGATCATATCTAACAACATATGAACAACCCCCTCTACCTGGAACCTCTAAGTAAAATACTTGTTCGCATTGGCTTGGAAGAACATAGGGCTCTGATCCTGGCTCAACATTCCTTGTGTTAACCATGGTAAATCCATTAGCATGTTGATTGACAGTTCTATCCGGATAACGTCCATTCATTTGTAGACTGTACCGTTTGACGTTGAACATAACTAATTTTAAGGATTTAAAGTCACACTCAAGTATATCATCCAAAAACCCATAGTATTGATTTTCACATACTTATGGATGTTTGTCACTTCTAGAGGAAACATTAGTAACCTGAAATACTGTAGTTATCCCACTATCAGAAATTTTCATCTTTTCATCCAACTTTTTGATGCGAAATTTTCGTCCATTGCACCGAATAGCCTTATGGTGTTTCAACTGAAATATGCCATACATGTAAAAAATGCATTGTCAATTGACAAACATATTTATACTTGGAAATTATGCAAATTTATAAGAAAAAAAACATGCCATCTATACCAATATAATATTAAAAAATACTATATAATATTGGTGAATATGTTTACCTGCTTATCTTTTAAACCATATGCTAAATCAATTTCCCTCTGTGTAATACTGGTATCTCCTTTACGTTCAGCTTATTTGACCAATGTAGCCACACCAAACCATGATAAATACCATTATTAGATTGTATACATCGTTCAATCCATAACTTCATCTAGTAAATATTGTTTGCAATGTATAAATGTATTGCATCCCACTCTCAACTAGCTGTATTGAAATAAAAAACTATTTCACATATAATTAGTTACCATGGTATACCTTCATAATAATGGATTGTGTAGGAAGACTAAAAATTAAATAAATACAATATACATAAAAACAAAAATTCAAATGTATTATAAAGTTCCACTATCTACTTACATGTCACTTTTCTCATTCTACCTTTCCCCAATAGGTTCTCCCCTTCAAATTTGTTGATGGATTTGACATCCCAAATGCGATCCACATTAATACTTGAAGATATTTTAGTAATATATTGAGTAATATACACCATGGTTTGATATACCATATATCCCTCTACCATAGAACCCTCAGAACATGCTCTTTTTCTAACCAAATCCTTCATTGATTTCAAGTGCCTCTCAACCATCCACATTGACCTTGTGTGTATAGGTACACACTTTTCAATCTCCTCAACTTGGTGTACGAGGTAGTGTTCTTGTGCATTGAAAATTTTTGGAGGTAGATACTTTTTCATTTCACACATTAGATGAGGAATTTTTAACCTCCAATATTTTATATATTATTTATAGATTTATTTAGATAACAACCATCTACAAATAATGCAAGAAAATCACATGTTTCAACAAAAAAGTATATGGTACGACATTACAAGTAAAGAACATGCAGTGAAATATAAGTTGTATAGAGAATTGAAAAAATTACACTTTGCATATAAATCGTCACTTACCTCATGTATTTTACGAGATCATATATAACTTGTTTGAAATTGTTGTCAAAGTTGTCTGGGAGATATAGAGGTAAAACATACTGTAACATAAAAAACGAATCATTGTTTAGTAACAAATTAGTAGATTAAAAAAAACATCGATCCAGATTATTTTTGAGAAAAAAATGAAGGTAGAGATATAACAATGAAATATATAGAGATATTGTGAGATACACATAAATAATTCAATAAACACAGAGATACAGTAATGCACAATTTTTGTTAATGAGAGAATGTATAGAAACTGTAAAATTATAGAGTGAATGACTCGTTATAATGGTGGCATATTATCTATGAGAAAAGATGTGATGGATATGCTCATTTGTAAGAAGATGATCATTACAATGAGTCTCAAAAGGCCTTTTTAACATAAATAAAATCCAAAACCCTAACCCTCGAAAATGAAAATGCAATAGATTAGTGGACCCCGTTTTGGGTAGTTTGGTGTATCAACTTCCTGGGGGTGTAACTTTGGCATACGATCTTTGTTTGGGGTGCACGATAGCTCGTTGGAAATTTATTGATGAGGAGATTCATTTCGCAGGATCAATCAAGTATTAAGAAATAATTGAGGTGTCCTACCATGATAAATTGTTGTTTAGGCCCTTAAAATAGCATTAGAAGTTTAGGTCCTGAAAAACTGCTAAAAATAGTAAATTGCCAAAGAACTATTTTGAGTCAGTTGGAATAGGTGGGTGGCCACCAATATTCACCTGGATCAGAAATGAACAATATGTTTCACCAATATATAAATATATGCACGAAAATAATTATCTTAATCAAGGTATTCCAGTCATGAGTTTTTACCCCACCTAATTCACCTTTCTTTGTAAGGATATTCTTTATGTTTGACGAAAATCCAATGGGAAATTTAATTTTTTCAATAACCTATTTTACATCCTTTCTTTGTTGCTCTGTCAAAAACCATGGAAGGATTCTCATATTTTGGGCATCTTCATCACTATTTGAATGAATGACAGTTTTCATTGCATGATTGGCCTCCTTAATGTCATTACAAATCTTGACAATTTTTTCCTTGTCACTCCTTCCATCTAGTATTCTCCATAACATTTCTATTACATTCTTCTTGATGTGCATTGTATCAAATAAATGAACAATTTATAGGTGCTCATAGTAGGGGATCCTACTAAATTGTATGGGATAATTTTTCATTCCTCATGGAAGAACCCCATTATTAATGCCTTCATGAAGATCTTCAAGGTGAAGAATATAAATTAAAGATATTGCAACAATACTTCTTAATTAGTACAATGAAAAAAATGCAATAAAAAAATGCAATATCACAAACATTTCATGTATGATACATGATAGATGATTTGATCCATTAATATACCTTGACAATTTCTATTATATTGCAACTGCCATAGATGAGGTATCATTCTCCATGGTTTTAATCCATTCTCTTATTTACCATTGAAAATATGTTTCTCGGTACTTCTATACCTGTTTTTCTTAGAGAGGAAGTGTGTATACTCATCAAACACCTCATTTCCTAAACTTCTTGAATGAAGAGATTTCATCTTAGGACCACAAACTAGAAATGTAAATTTACCCTTTGTTTGATGAACTGCAAGAGATGGATTAAATGTATATCAATTATTTGAAGTGTGTTTAATGAAGGGATGATATTAAAAACATGCATGATATGAACTTCATAGAATTAAATGTTATTAAAGTGCAGTGTAACATTATAACATACCACAGAAATTGGTTATCCCATGGGCTTCAATAATTTTCCATACAAGAATTGCATGGAATTTAAATTCCCTTTGTGTACCTACTAGTCTAGAGATATCATACATAGTGATGTCCTTCCATAACTCTAGTAACGCATCAATAAGAGGCTCGATATATACATTCATATCTTTGACTTGGTACTTACCTAATTGATTTAACATACAATACATAATTACTATATATATGAGAAAATAAAAAATATCAAACATAATTATAAGATCACACAATTGAACATATATAAGTAAACAATAAAGTATAAGACAAAATTATTCAAAAAACAACACAAATGAGATGTTACCCCGTTAAAAAAAAATATTCTAAACAAATATCTGGAACAATAATTTTTGACATTATGGTCTTCATCTTTATTGACATCCATGAAGGAATATTATTTTTTTATAACAAAAACATGCCACACTAAGTAACTAGATATGAGCTCTCCAAATGGATTGACATTGTTAGCTGCCAATGAAATCCTAATATTATGAGGTTCATCTTTAAACTTTCGCCATATTTCCTCTATACTCTTAAATGAATATCCAATGACAGACATTCGAAGAAAACCATATTTACTTATGTTATTTACTATGCTATGTTTTTGGACCTGAACAATCGCCGCAAATGTGGAATTATGGGAATACAACGAAGAACCTTGTGAGACACCTTTTTTGTTACTTGATCAGTTCGATATCTACTAATTTGACATTTCAGGCATTCTTCTTTCGACGCATGTTATCCATAATATAGAATATTATCATCGGGGCATGCATGAATAAATTGATACTCCATTCCAATATCTTTCGTAATGGCATGTAAATATTGATATATGAAGCATAAAACATTTGACGGTGGTAAAAAAAATTCACCTAACAATACAAAACATAAAAAATTAATACTGGTTAATGTAAAGAATATTAATTGTACATATTGCATCCAAATTTTACACATGATCGACTAACAATAAAAATAGAGGAAAAAAGAAAACCTTTATCATCATGTACTAAGTGTGACAAAATATATTACATACATTAGTTGTTGTGCACACAAGTGTTTGACATTCATAACCTTTAAGTTCACCAACAACAATATAGTAGAGAGAAGACTTGTTTTGGTGCCTTCATAAAGAGGTTGACTTTCCTTCTCAAGTACAGGTATATCAAAAACATCATCAAGTTGTTCATCATCATCATCCATTCCAACATTATTAAATGTCTCCTGGATCAACATATTCGTCCCATATTATTCAACTGTGTTATTAGCATCAACGTATTATTCCATATTATCATTAACTTGATATTCAATATTCGCTCCATGTTCCTGAACAAGCGCTTGTACAAACACGCCTTCCTCTACGGGAAGTACCCTAGGGTGTCATTCCTTTATTATTACAAAAAATAAAGTAATATTAGTGTATATAAGAGAATCATACCCCTTACACCATGTATCCCTAAACCCTAATTAAAATCTACATCTTATGTATACTTCTTCTCTTCTTAACTTACTCTCTATTTGTTCATGTTTATGTAGAATATATCCATAAAGAAAAAATAATACATTATTTTTCTTCTACATTTAACATATAAACGTTTACAAAAAATATGAAATATAAAGATATATAATGAATAACTTACCAAGGGACGATATTCATGCCTACTTTCAAGGTGTCCATACTCACTTCAATGTTTTTAGCTATTTTTATTAAAAGTCTCCTATTATATCCCCTGCATTTTTTACAAGGACAATAACATTTTCAATCACCCAAACCCTTAACCAATGCAGATCTCAACTCTAAGCCTTGTCCTCCTGGAGGAATATTATGTGACATTTTTCCTTACCAAACTTTCAATGATTATCATTATCTTAAAAAATCACCATCTGTAGTTTAACTATTTCTAATGCAATTTACAAAATAAAATAAAATAAATTGTATTCCGACCTAAGAATATCTCTTATAACATATGCAAATCATTGTTAGTATAGGAACAGCGTCAAAATTATTTAATATTTCAAACTTTTTAAATGTATATATTACTTTTTCGTCGGACTTTAGATGGCTATTGACCAGAGAGGTGTTGCTTAACAGACAAAAATATTGACTTTTTCAATAGTTGGTAAGAAGAATCATTGACCCTTTACACCATCGGATATCTGACAGTTAGCTACATGTAACCATAAGATAGTCAACGATAAAGACCATGTAATTGAATAGTTGATGCACATCGGGATTTTTTGAAAAAAATAAAAATAAAAATAAAGTAAAAACCGACAGTGCGACCGATTTTATCCATATTGTCAGAGTATCACGTCATTTTTCTATACATATGTAGTAGTGTTTCTTGAGAGTTTGGAAGCATAAGGTGCACTTTAACAATGAAAATAATTTTGGTATTTTTTTTATTTACCCTACCATGATGTGCGTGACAACAGAGAGGTGCACCTATGTGTAAGATTCAATGACACAGGTGTGCTTTATTCGATGCATGTAATTTTTATTATAAGGTATGATGGTTCTTTTGAAAATTGATGCACCACTATTTTATTGTTTATGTACACACTGGTGCATATCTACCTTAAAGGCGCATCGATAAAAAATCCTCCACAAAAATCTTCAGCTTCCCACCTCCACTATAAACATAGAAGGTATATATTTTTTGGGAGATTCCCTAAAAATGGTGCAAAACCCACCCCCTTATCATCTCCTTCAGGGTTCCTCGACCTCCCGGTCTAGGATCGTTCAAGTCATCAAACTGAATGGCTCATTGGGCTCCTAATGGGAACCAATTTAACTTGACATAGGCCCTTCACCTTCTCAGTGCAGGTTTTGTGGCACCCGCAAACCCTCTCCTCAGCGCTTTTCAACTCCGAATGCCAACGACACTAGCTCTCTATGCTAGGCTCCCTCCTTGATGTGACCAAGGGATACGACCATGGGATAGCTCCCTTCGCGACTCTGTGCTTCGGAACTTCCGTGATTTGTTTACTCCCTTTTTCTCGATTCTTGAATCGACGAATTATTCGGGACCAAATTTATGGTCCATGTTCTCCTCGTGCTCCATGGCTACAATCAAATCACAATTTTGGACTTCATGGGTCCTCTATTCTCCCAACTTTTCTTCTCTCAATTTTCAAATCAGTGAAGTGTTGATTTCTCGCCACACGTCCTATCTCACAAATGACTAAGATTGTTTTGACTCTCATCTCTTTGGTTATTCTCTCCTCAACTTTCCTTCGAAGGTTTCTTCCTTTGAAATACATAGATCTCTGCCATGCACCCTCCTGGATCAGACGGTCCAGAATCACTCTACACTTTTCCCTTCATAAAGTTTGAATTGTTCTTCTCGCATTTCTTCTGAAATCCAATCTCCAAACTCTCGGATCTGCTTCCACCTATCTACCTAAATGATGGACGATTTCATGGTCTTCGGGACTTCAGCAAGTCCTCAACTCCTTTTCACACTTAGCGAACTTTCCTCTTCAATATTTGGGTTGTTCTCAAACTTCTTCTACACTCCTTGCATAATTCTTCATAGACACTTCTGCGACTTTTCTTGGCTTGAAATCCTTCAAGGTTCACCGTTCCTTAGTGAACTTCCTCGTGCCCTCCTGGAAACTTCTCGCTCTTCCTCCTGAGCTTGTAAGATGAACTTACAATATCTTTGGAGCATGCCTTGCACTCAACTCAATTATTCGATGACTTATCCCTTAGCCTTATGGAATGGTTTAAGTTATCTCCTTTTCTTTTTCAGTGCACTCTTGCAAAGCCTTCCTTCCTCGGAGAAATTATGGGGTTCTCTTAAGCATTCCAACACTTCCAGTCGTGTTTCTCTTGTACGCTCTTGTACTTTCTCTATGCCCTCCCGGCAAAGTGTTTCAGAGTATTTAGTAACTCTGGACTGTGTCTCCTCCTCCACAGTCTTTCTTTCCAAGGTACTTAAACACCTTGAAATTTCCTCCAAAGTCTGTGAATTAACCTGGTACGCCCTCCTGGAAGTTTCTCTTCTGACTCCACTGAGTTCAGACACACACTCCTTGCGTCGGCTCATAGATTTTCCACCCTGTGTCACACACTCCTTGCACTTAGCCTAGAGAACCAGACTTAATCTGACACACTCATAGATAGAAAATTGTATCTCTATCCTACAAACGATTTCTAATATTCATATACAACTCAAATGCATACAAATGATATTCATAACACAACATCCATTACACAAAAATTAATAATAGGAAAAAATGTCATTTTCTATTAATGGCAGAATATCAAATTACAAATGTTTGAGTCTGGACTGCAACTAGATCTTGGTTCTCATTAACCTCCCTAACTTCTATGCATTTTTTCTCCTGGATAACTCTCTCTTAGCTAACCATTTCTACTAGAAAAAATACAAAGATTTATACAAGAGGGGCTCAACGAGCTTCCCTCCAAGCTAAACTAGTGGTGTTAAATCACCATTCAAAATGCATGTCTAATGGGAAAATTACAATGATGGAAATATGCTCCAAATCGGATGCATATCCCTCCTACCGTCAACCACTTAATGGAGAACTTATCTCTAGCTTGTGCGAAGGCACAACTTGGCTCTTCCATCTTGTCATCATTAAATGCCTGGATCACGCTTTTTATTCTTGAGGCAAAATGAGAGGAAGGCACCTCTCCCTTCCTTGAATGCGCACCAGGTGTGTAAATCGACTGGTGCATCCTGAGGTGGAGAGATTCTCCTACATCATACTCCACAACTACAAAAATCATGAGATCTTGCTCATAATATTTCTAGCTCGGTTGAAATTCTCGTGGATCCCAAACTTTCTGCTAGAGCTGTCTTTCGACTCCTATGCCTCGCCATTGTTGTTGCATCATCGTCATTTCTCGTGCAGGTTTCCTTTTTTCCACCTTCCTCATTCTGACCGCTTCCTCTGTTGACCCCAACATCATCTTCCTTATCCCCTCAACCACCTTGTCCAACTTCTCCATCGGCTGGTTCTCCTGTTGCAGACTAGCTTACTGCACTTCATCCTTGTCTCTGGGTAAACCACATCAATCTACCAAGTTATCCTCCTCATCTCTTGTAGCCTTAACTTGCCACTCTGTTGCATCCTCCACTTCTATAGGTTCCTCATCACTAAGTTGTTGCTAAGCTTCTTCCTCTTATAGATTTTCTCCTGCCCCTTTCTCTTGTGCTGGTTCAACTCCAACTTCCACCATCTGTAACTCATGTTGATGTGTATCCTATGGCATGGCTATCTCTTGGCAGTGACCTTCTAGTTCTGGATTGTCAAAACAATCCTCCAGTGCCCTTAATTCCATTTCCCACTGAGTGAGTAACTCAACTAGGTGCTCCTCTGTTGGGACATATTTTAGTAACTTCTCCTCCTTCTCCATGACAGTCTCAACTTCTTGTCCTTCTATCGTGTCTGTAACATCTATATTAGCCTCTCCTTGGCCACTTGGTAGGAATATCTAGACTCCTCCAATGATCAAAACGTTCCTCTGACCCTTCTCCTTCGCTGTGATGAAAGTTTTGAAATTTTCATCATCTTCATCCATGCAGCTTGCAGTTCCACATGAGTCTTCTCCTAAGAAAGGTCTTTCTTCTACCTATTCTTCATCTGTCAACACCCCCTGATGCAAGCTATCAACTGAGCTCACCTCTTCCCTCTTGCCCACTTGGAAATTTGGGATGTATCATGTGCCCACCTAGTAGTTTACGAGATCCACTGATCCCTTCTCATTGCCCACCTGGAAACCTATGGGATCTCTTCCAGATCTCTTTCTCTCATCACTAAGGTTTTCAGCATACCTTAGCCAAATTTTTAACACATGTCACTTCCTTCTGGCCAACAACTTTCGAACATGCCATTTAGTTGTTCTCTTCAAGGGAAATTCATACCTCCAGCATACCCTTGCCTCCTACAACATGTTCAATGCTAGCTTCTCCATTTCTGTCCCAATTTCCCTGAGCTCCTTGTCTATTTCCGATTTGATTTTATGTAGGCAGACTTCTCCTTGACCGTGCTGATAACTTCCAATGGCCATCTTGCTTCCCCTACAACCCACCTAGTTGTTTATCATTTGTTTCACACCTTGCAACAACTTCAACAAAGTATTGCACTTTGTCTCGCTTGCCTATAGAAATCAATTATGCATTAGCTCTGACACCACTCTGGTGCAAACCCCACCCCCTTATCATCTCCTTCGGGGATTCTCGACTTCCTGGTCTAGGATAATTCAAGTCACTGAACCAAATGGCTCGTCGGGATCCTAATGGGAACCAATTTAACTTGACACGAGCCCTTAACCTTCTCAGCGCAAGTTGTGTGGTACCCGCATACCCTCTCCATAGTTATTTTCAACTCCAAATGACAATGACACTAGCTCTCTATGCTAGGCTCCCTCCTTGATATGACCATGGGCTAGCTCCCTTTTCAAGTCTGTGCTTCAGAACTTCCATGAGTTGTTTACTCCCTATTTCCCGATTCTCGAATTGAAGAATTATTCGGGACCAAATTTATAGTGCACGTTCTCCTCGCACTCGATGACTACAATCAAATCACAAGTTCGGACTCCATGAGTCCTCTCTTCTCCCAACTTTGCTTCTCCCAAATATGCTTCTCCCGATTTGCGAATCAACGAAGTGTTGATTTCTTTCCATGTGTCCTATCTCACAGATGACCAACATTGCTTCGGCTCTTAGATCTTCGGGTATTCTCTCCTTGAATTTCCTCTGAAGGTTTCTTCCTTTGAAATACGTAGATATCTGCCATGCGTCCTCCTAAATCCAACAGTTTAGAATCAATTTGCACTTCGCCCTTCGCGAAGTTTGACTTTTTCTTCTCACAGTTCTTCCGAAATCCAATCCCTAAACTCTCGGATCTTCTTCAAGATTTGGGTTCTTCTCGAACTTATTCTTCACTCCTTGCATACTTATGCACATAAACTTCTATGACTTTTCTCAGCTTGAAATCCTTCAAGGTTCAATATTCCTCTGTGAACTTCCTCGTGCCCTCCTGGTAGCTTCTTGCTCTTCCTTCTGAGCTTGTAAGATGAACTTACAATATCTTTGGCACACCCCTTGCACTCAAATCAGTTCTTCGACGGCTTCTCCCTTAGCCTTATTTAAGGGTTTAAGGAATCTCCTTTCCTTTGTCGATGCACTTTTACAAAGCCTTCCTTCCTCAGAATGTTCAACAATTCTAGGGTTCTCTTAAGGACTCCAACATTTCCAGTTGTGTTGCTCTTGTATTCTCTTGTACTTTCTCTATTTCCTCCTGGCAGAGTGTTTAAGAGTATTCAGTAACTCTGGACTATGTCTCCTCCTCCATAGTATTTATTTCCAAGGTACTTAACCACCTTGAAATTTCCTCCAAATTATGTGAATCAACCTGGTACACCCTCTTGGCAGGTTCTCTTCTGACTCCACTAAGTTCAGACATGCACTCCTTGCATCAGCTCATAGAGTTTCCACCCTCTGTCGTGCACTCCTTGCACTTAGCCTAGAGAACCAGACTTGATCCGACACACTCACAGATAGAAAACTGTATCTCTATCCCTACAGACGATTTCTAACATTCATCTACAACTCAAATGCATACAAATGATATTCATAACACAACATCCATTACATAGAAATTGATAACAGGAAAAAATGTCATTTTCTATTAATGGAGGAATATCAAATTACAAATGCTTGAGTCTGGACTGCGATTGAATCTTGTCTCTCAACAACCACACTAACTTCTATGCATTTTTTTTCTCTTGGCTAACTCTCTCTTAGATGACCCTTTCTACTGGGAACAATACAAATATTTATACAAGAGGGGCTCAACGAGCTTCCCTCCAAGATAAACTAGCGGTGTCAAATCACCATTCAAAATGCCTGTCTAATGGGAAAATTACAATGATGAAAATTTGCTCCAAATCAGATGTAGATCCCTCCTACCGGCGACCACTTAATGGTGATCTTATCTCTAGCTTGTGCGAAGGCACAACTTGGCTCTTCCATCTTGTCAAAATTAAATGACTGGATCATGCTTTTGATTCTCGAGGAAAAATGAGAGGACGACGCCTCTCCCTTCCTTGAATGTGCACCATGTGTGTAATTCAGTTGGTGCGTGCTGAGGTGGAGCGATGCTCCTACATCAAAAAACATCTGCAAGAAGGTGTTCTCCTTTAAGTGAGAAAGACTAAAGTAGAATACATAAATAATCTTCTCTTGGTTTCAAGAAAAAATTATTCTCTATTAAACATGGCCAACCACATGAAGGTGTAATTTCATTTGGCCCCTTCACCCCCCATCGCATCACTCTGAATTCCCCATACCCAATCTATCTACTAGAAATAATTGAAAGTGGCAAAGTACGATTCATGCATAGATGTTAGCCTATGGCTTACCTTACCAATCACTAAGTCTAATTGTGACCTATATCTGTATTATTAATTTAGGATATTAGTAATATATCCTCAAGTGATGACTAATAAGTTATTTAAGATTGCCTAGCCTAGTTATCATGCATGATTTTAGGATCTAGAGAAAATATCTCTATGAGGTGGCATTACTCATTGTACTAAAAATATGTAACATTGGTGTGAACACATTAAGAGTTGACTAGTGAGCCTTTTCCCTCATATTGTTGCTGCCATGGTGAAAAAATGATGTTGGAGGAGGCTGATATGGGAATAGAGGTTGATAATATCAGAGCTCATTTATCCTTAAGGGACTAGTAGTACCATGGTATTTTTCCATGGAATATGAGATTATGTTGTTGGTATAAGAGGAGATCTTGCTACTATTTTGGATGGACATCACAAATATGAAGTGTGATCTAAAGCCACAGATCTCAACACCACAAATGTGGAGGTATGCAATATTTCTTATAAAATGAAATAGAATGAAATGTGAGTTGGTGGAGAGACAACATCTCTATGAACAATTGGACTAGATGTATTGGATTTGATTTTGAACATATATGAGGTTGAAATCCATTTTATACGATGTCGATTTGAGATCTATGTCCAACAATTTGTCACTATGGATTCATCATTAGTTGATGGTGGCAATTTTCAACACATTCAGCTAGGCATTTGATATTCTTGGACTTCACATGAAGGAGACAATGACACTGAATCTGGTAAATCAATTTTATCAATATTGTGATGCACACTAGAATTTTGATGGCTAAATGGAATGGAATTTAATTTCCTTTGATTTTTTTTTTTTTGAGGTTGATGGTGTGGACATCAAACTTCTTGTTCCATAGTGATATGTTATGAATTAAATTAGAATTTAATCAGTTGCAAAGATTTGGTTCCAAATAGCATCCATAAAAAATAAAAATAAATAAAAACTAGCCTTTGTGACAGCCATAGGGTATATCAAAAAATGGCCCAGCATATTACATTAACTGTTAGATAAATCTGGAATTGTTTCTATGTTGGATTTCAATACACTGATGTCTTTTCATAGGGTTTACCGTGTTGTTGTCTCATGGATCTGAGAAGAGTTGTCTTGAGATGAAATCCCATATTACAAACCGAATAAGGTTTTCACATAGCTAGGCAAAGCGATCTGGAACTATTTATGACAATATGAAATTGTTTTTGAATGGGATCTATGATTCTGAGTGTGAAATCAGATTTTCAGTTTGAGTTGAGCTGTGGTCATTTTACCTGGAAATGCGTCTTTCCTTGCAGATTGGATAACTCAATGAAGGTTTCAAATATGTCCCCTGCATAAACCACTCAAACCTTTTTGATTTCTTCAATGAGTGTTTCTTTTGTACCTTTCCATATTTGGTCATTGACCAGATCAACTAGATCCATAGATGTCTCTAGAAGTTCTGGCAAATTGCAACGAATTTTTGATCCATAGAACTGTGTGAAGGGGCGATTTGGAATCATACACTTGAAGAAAAGGTCTGCAATCGAATAAAGAGACTTCAATGATCAATTCATCCATCGAAGATGGCCTTTACTCTCATGGGAAGTCACCGGACAAGAAGCATCACATGCTCATCACGAGATCAATGATTGCACCAATAGAAAAATTGTATCCATGCAAATATGCTCCCATGCACAGATGTCACTCAAATATGTAGAATTGGATAATTCCACCACCCACCATAAATGTTAAAGAAATCTAGCACTCCAAGTTTCTTCCATGAAATTGATGGTACCTTGATGTCAATTCAATATTCACGTACTCCTTCATGCCCACCAATCCACAAATCGCTCAACAATCTGTTCGAAATGTGCAACAGATATGTGGATCTCTGTGCATAAGGTAAGGTTGAATGGTTTCAATGACACTTTAACTTTGACGGCTGGTTCATTGTAAAAGTATCAAGTGGCATATTTTTATATTAAAAATAAAATAAAATAAAACATTCCATGCACCACCTTATGAAACCTCTTAAGAAATCATTTAAGTAAAGTTTAAGAGTTAGATTTGGAAGTTGTTTTATTTTTATTCTGGTAAAACACTATCACTTTATTTTGAGTGATAGTTATTTTTTAATGTTTTAAATTTTTAAGAAAAAGTTAAACATTCATTTTGTAATCCCAAAAGGTACTAGGAAATTTTTGGGTGATAGTTATTTTTTAATGTTTTAAATTTTTAAGAAAAAGTTAAACATTCATTTTGTAATCCCAAAAGGTACTAGGAAATTTTTGGATGTAGATCCAAAATTTGTAAATGGATGATCTTATTGTCTCTGTTAACATTTAAAAAGAATGGATTGTTGTTGTCATTAAATTCATGGCATTACAAAGTTTGTTTTGAAGCCAAGCCAAAATGTTAAATTGCTTGGAGTTGAAAAGGTTGAAGTCTTGTAATAAAGTTTTTCCTCAACACTAATTGAACTCTTGTAAAGGAGGACAAAAGAAGCTTGATGTGCATTCCAGCTTAAATTTTGTAAACGAAAGAAGAAAAGAATCATGATATCAAAATTGTATCATAATAAAATCATATTGTATTTGTCTCTTGTGTCCTAGATCCTCTTGAAATTAAATAAGGGGATCTTAGGTACACCTTGTGTAGTGTCTATGATGCAGGAGCATCTCTCCATACAACCAGCCAGCTAGCCAGTCACGTCAGTGCGCATGCATTCATATGCTAAAAGGGAGGCACAGCCTCATTTGAATTTGAATTGAATGTAATTAAATGTGCTTAGGCTGTTGAGCCAGGGAAGCCGTGCCTTTGTGTAGGCAGTAGATAGGATCAGCCTTTATTGTAGATCGGCTGAGATCTAGTTCTGGATAACAGACTAGACAGCCATTGATTGTAATTTAATAGAGTAGGTGAACCTGGAGGGAAGCGCTCGATGAGCCCTCAGGTAAAAAGAGATTTTCATATCTCATTTTGAGTGAATCTGATAGAGTAGAGAAGAGCCAGAGAGAGCTCGGGAACATCATTGTAAAGATACATGCATTTTTCCATTTTTAATACAAACAACAATTTTTCCTGCACATGTTTTGTGTTGAATGGATGTCTGTGTGTGTGTTTCATTTATTCTGTAACTATATGAGGTGGTTGTATGATTGCAGAGAGTGTGTTTGATTTCAGGCTTGAGAGGTCTTTGAGGCTTCATACCACGAGAGTAGTGAAGAGTTTCCATATTGCCAGATGGACAAGAGAACAAAGAATGAATTGGGATCGTCTAAAGGTCTCAAGCACTGCCAGGTGGGAAGAGAAGTAGAAGTTCCAATTTTCCATGAGGGCAATGAGTTGAGATCAGCTGAGGATCTCACAGACTGTCATGAGGACAGCCAAGAAAATTCACATTGCCAGTTGGGCAATGAAAGGAGATCGCTGAGGGATCTCGAAGACTGTCAGGAGGGCAGCAGAAGCATATTAACCTGCCAGGTGGGCAGAGATGAGAATTTGGGACCATCTGAAGGTCTCATGGGCTTAGAGGAGAGTTCAATTCAGCAAGGGTTGATGATGAAGATGGGATCGGTTGATCTCATAATCTGCCAGGGAAGTTGATCCGGATTATTTTCGGCACGAAATGAGAGTGGAGATATAATAAGGAAATGCAGAGAGATATCGCAGATATTCAATAATATAACAGAAATGTATCAGAGATGCAACCATAAACACAGATATACAGTAATACGCGATTTCTATTAATGAAGGAAATGTACAGAGACTGTAAAAATATAGAGTGAAAGACTCGCTAGAATGGTGGCATCTTATCTCTGAGAAGAGATGTGACGGCTACTCGCATTCGCAAGAAGATGATTACAATGAGGCTCTAGAGGCCTTTTTACAATAAACGGGAATGCCAAAAGTCCTAGACATCCAAAAACCTAACCCTAGGAGATGAAGCGCCAAAAGTCATGTGGGCCCCGTTTGGGTAAGTGAGTACATCAACTTCCCGGGGTCGTAACTTTTGCATACGATCTCCGTTTTAGGCGTGTGATAGCTCGTTGGAAAGGTATTGTCTAGGAGATTCATTTTGGGGGCTCAATATGCCATCAGCTATCATTGAAAACCTCGATCTCGAAAAACCTTCATTTGGACCCTCAAAATGGCCCCGGAAGTTAAAACCTGCTAAAAATAGTAAATTGCCAAAATGGCCAGAAAATTGTTTTGAGCCATTTGGAAATGGTGGGTGGCCACTGATATCCACCTGGATTAGAAGCAGTGGAAGCATCGAATACTGCTAGGTAGGCAGGGATGAACAGATAAATTTGGATCAGCCAGGGGAGCTGACAGAGCAGATGAGACTGTCTAATAGTCTCATAAATTTAGAGATGGACTTGGATCAGCAGATGCGGCTGACAGCAATGGAAGAGCAGGATGGTATTTTGATGATTGGTGGGATACAAGTATTCCTACCCTCTGCCCAGGAGGAGGCAGAAAATTCTGTTGTAGATGGTGCAACAGCAGAAGAACAGTCACAACTGGAGATGATTGTCAAAAGGGAATTGGAGAAGACATTGGAGACTGCCCAAGCAGATAAAAAAAAGAGTGATAATTATGAGGAATGGTTCAACGCATTCAGCATCGAAGCTGAAGAGACTGCAACATGGGAATTTGCAGCAGAAGCAGAAGAAGAAGAAGACGAGCATTCTGAGGAATGGCTTGATATTTTCAGCCAGGAAGCTGAAAACAATGCAACAAAGGAGGTTGCAGAAACAGAGGAAGAAGAAGCAGACAACATTTTCTTTGCTGATCTGTGGGATCAAATGGAACCCCTGGAAGAAAGGGGGAGAGTGCAGGGAAGGCACATCCAACAGGTAAAGTTGGAAATGGATGAGGAAGGCGTGGGAGATCATGGTGATCTTCTCATGTGCCAAAAATTTTTGCAACTGAGGAGACTGCATGAGCAGGACCAACCACTAGAGCAGCTAGATGAAGTGATAAAGGACATCAGGGAGCTGATGTTGAAATTAGCAAACACTGCCAGCAGGGAGCAGCTGAGCAGAAGAGAAGAAGCAGCAGCAGTGCAGAAGCAGCAACAACAACAGATTGGAGCGGATGGAAAGCTCCAAAGACTTGTTTGGGACCCAGGAGGATTCCAACAGCTACCGGGGAAGCTCATGAGAAGGAGCTCATGATTTTTGCAGCGATGTAGTATGATGCAGGAGCATCTCTCCATACAACCAGCCAACCAGCCAGCCACGTCAGCGCACATGCATTCATATGTTAAAAGGGAGGTGCAGTCTCATTTGAATTTGAATTGAATGTAATTAAATGTGCTTAGGATGTTGAGCCAGGGAAGTCGTGCCTTTGTGCAGGCAGTAGATATGATCGACCTTTATTGTAGATCGGCTGAGATCTAGTTCTGGATAGTAGACTAGACAACCATTGATTGTAATTTAATAGAGTAGGTGAACCTGGAGGGAAGTGCTTGATGAGCCCTCAGGTAAAAAGAGATTTTCATATCTCATTTTGAGTGAATCTGATAGAGTAGAGAAGAGATAGAGAGAGCTCGGGAACATCATTGTAAAGATACAGGCATTTTTCCATTTTTAATACAAACAACAATTTTTCCTGCACATGTTCTGTGTTGAATGGATGTCTGTGTGTGTGTTTCCTTTATTCTGTAACTGTATGCGGTGGTTGTATGATTGCAGAGAGTGTGTTTGATTTCAGGCTTGAGAGGTCTTTGAGGCTTCATACCACGAGGGTGTGACAGAATGTTGAGGTTCTGAGAGCCGTGCACAAAGGATGCACTTCTAAACTCTGAGGAGTCAGACAAAGACGTGCTGAGGCATAGAACTGAAGTTAACAGCTCAGAGGAAAAAGACCTCAAGGTTGTTGAACACCTTGGAGGCAAGGCTGTGTACGAGAACACAGTTGCAGACAGAACCACTGAGGATTCTATAGGAGCTCTTCCAGGTGGGCATTGAGCGTAGGCATGAGGTGCAGGAGGAGGGAACTCTGCTGAGAGTTCGAAGAAGACCAGAATCACTGAAGATTCTGAGAGCTCTGCCAGGAGGGCATTGAGCAGGTGTGAAGGGTGCACAGCAGGAACCCAGAATTACTGAACGTTCTGTGGGAGAAGGAAGGAACACCAGAATCCCCTAAGGGGTCTGAGTACTCGTAGAAGCTTAGGACAGATAGCGTTGTGCGCGTGAGGACTTCACAAGGGTGTGGAAGTCAAAAGAATCCTTTGAGGATTCAAAGAAAGAAAAAATCAGGAGGAGCAGGCGGTTTCATATGCGCAACGAGACTCAAGGGAGGATCTCGCAGAGGAGAACAATAAAAGGTCGAGGCCTTTGGAAGACTTGAAATTCGTTCAAGTCTGGGAAGAAGGCAGGAAGATGCTCAGAAAGGAGCAACAGTAGCCGTCGGATGGACCGACAGATTCTGGATCGTTAAAATTCTACGTCCAGGAGGCGCATAGACAAAACGCACGGGAGACTTGATCTGAGTCGTTAGATCTCACAAAGAAATCCCGACAGCCGTTGGATCGGGAGGAGTTGCGCAGAGGTTGAGCCTCAGGAGGAGCGACATCGGCCATTTGATCAATGGAGAGAATCTGGACCGTGGATTCGTGTCAAGGAGGCTGCGTAGGAAAGGCGCAGAGGAGACCAGGTCTGGGTCGTCAGATCTAAAACAGATACCCGACAGTCGTCGGATCTGGGGAAGTTGCACAAGGTTTAGTTATCGGGATATCCAGAGTCCCGAAATCACAAGGAGAGTGGACATGTGTCGCGAGATCACCCACATCGGGGACTCGGGCATCAGGAGTTGGAAGAGGAAAAAGAAGTCGTTCAGAGCCGTGGGGCACGAGGACGCGAGGCGGCGAAACAGCGAAAGAGATCTGAGTCGTCTGTTGGAGGGACGCGTGGCAGCGATCGGGTACCATCAAGGAGAGCCGACAGGGAAGTCAACCCCTCGGTGTTTGGAGTCAATCGAGAATCGGGATATCGAAGATCCCGAGAGTGAGAGTTTTGTGCATCGCAGGATCGTGAAACGCGATTTACCGAGAAGGAATCAGAGCACGTGGGGCCACGCAGGAGTCGGTGGAAGACAGGTGGCACATCGCGCCTCGGGAGTTCGTAAGTGGGAGAGCGGAGAATTGGCACCAAAGGTTGCGAAGGTGTGAGGATACAATCCTGCGAGAGGGAAGCGAAACCGTCCTTCTGTAAGGACAGGTGGAAAAGGATCAGGCGCCATCGGCTTTTCATCCATCGGGATATCAGAGATTGCGGGGATGAGATTTCGGTGCATTTTGGAACCGCGAACCCCGAAACTCCAATGGGGAGTTGACTGCGATCACACAGGAAATGGTCATATGAACCGAGAGCCAGGTAGAAGGGCACGCATTTGTGAGCAAGAGCTCGTCGGGGATCGGGGATTCGAGAGGTAAGAAACCTTCAACCCCAGAGATAGCGAAATCCCGACGCCCGTTAAACAATTTCCTATGGGGAAATTGGTCACGGTCCAGTGCAGAGGCCGCGAGGAAGTGAGAAAGGACCTGTGGATCTGGGTAAGATTTCACCAGTGATTCCCGCGGGAATCCAAGGAGCCATTGAAGGCTCATAATTGAGAGTTTGAACGATCCTGTGTGAGCAGGAGGTCATGTGAAGAGACCCTGCGGGGTGTTAGGTAGGACCTTCTTTGCATCAGTCTACTAGTGATTTTTTCATGATTGTTTTATGAGTTGATTTATGTCTAGTTTTGACATTATCACACACACATGGAGTATGTTAGCACTCTGTAATTTGCCCAAGGCTGAGAGGCAGTTACAGAGGCAACATCAAAACCACTTCGAGTCTTGGATCTAGCCCTCCAAGACTCAGAGAGGGATCTCTCTGTCTAATATAGCTTTGTTTGAGGAGATATTAG
>ML812789.1:29456-40095 GCA_009831015.1 Picea engelmannii
TTATTGTTGTGTCTATATGAATGAATGGTAGGCTTTATGTTTGATTACAGTTCTTTGTGTTTATTTGTTCTTATGTTATGAATGCATTTACATGGTTGAATGTATGAATCTATGAGGATTTAGATAATTTTAAATTGTTTCTCTTCATGATCTTATGAAAGGAGTGCATATTTTCTACAAGGAGTGCATTGACAGAGTCTAGTTCGACTTAGAAACTCAGAAAATATAGCGTGAAGATTTCATTTACAAGGAGTGCAAAGTGTCCACGAGGCATGCGTTGACAGAGTATTTTGACTTGGAGATTCAGGAGAGACAACCTGAAGATTTTTTTGAGAGAGTGTAAGAAGACCCGTTGCAAGGTGTTCACAGAGTCAAAATTCGACTAAGTGTCGAAAAGGCATTTTGAGAAGTTGATAGTTTCAACGAGGAACAAGCTCAGAAGAGATAGTGGACGAGAAGTCTTCAATAGGGAGGAGTATTTTAAAATTCCCCAAGTTAACGTGCAAGATCCATTTGGAGGAAGTGATATCATTCCAAACCATCATATCTGGGAGAGTTGGAAGGTGGTTAGTTGTGGGTTCCTTCGAAAATTCACGAATCGGAGGATTTGGAGTGTTGAGGAGTGAAAATCTCCAAAGAATGAAGTCACGAAGAGATCCTAGCCATTGATTTGAAGTTGGATACGTGGCAACGAGTAAGCTAGTTCAGGGAGAAGAGATTCAGAGAAATTGTGGAGTGTAAAGGGAAATATCCATGAAGTCATGAAGAAAGAAGTAGATCTGGACCATTGGATCCAGAAGAACACATGGAACAGATCTATGTGTTCAGGGAAAAGTTACTTCGAAGGAAAATAGGTGAGGTGAAGCCAAAATGCCTGAAGCATGAATTAGCAAAGTCTATAGGAGTCATCAATATGAGG
This sequence comes from Picea engelmannii, assembly GCA_009831015.1. Taxonomy (NCBI): domain Eukaryota; kingdom Viridiplantae; phylum Streptophyta; class Pinopsida; order Pinales; family Pinaceae; genus Picea; species Picea engelmannii. The sequence continues at coordinate 30,376 of ML812789.1, forward strand.
AAGACACGCATCAACATATCGAGGACTTTGGAGAAATAAGCAAAGGAGAAGGTGGAGTTGTTGACTAGAATTCACACAAAGCTCCATCAGGCAAGAAGTTGAATCCCAACCGTCAATTTGAGTGGACACGTGGTGTGATATCTGTCACTTCGAAGGTAGATCACTTCGAGGAAAAATGAGGGGTGAAGTCTCGAAGGTCAAAAGTCTAGAAGTGCCAAAATCAATCGGAACTATCCATTGGAAAAGGAAACGTGGTGCTCGATCAACAGCTTCGCATGGAAACTACTTCAGGGAAAAAGGGAGTTGAAGCGTTCAAAAATCTAAATGCCAAACTCCGAAGTAAATCTCAGTCATTGGTTGTCGGAGGGATGTGGACCGTAGATCTGGTCCATGAGAGTTCATCGGTTCGAAGTTTGGGTAATAAGGCTCTAGTTTCATTCAAAAGCATCAAATGCCGAAGTACGAAGCATATCACCGTCGTTGGTTGTAAGTGGAGTGTGACCCATAGATCTGGCCTGAGTGTTTTCACCGATTTGGAGATCGGGGAAAAAGGTGCAAGATGAATTCAAAATCTCTAAAGTGTGAAGTCACAAAGGGATCTAGACCGCAGTCATAGGCCATGGTCATATTGAGAGAAGAGTCTATCCCAGGAGATATTATTCATATATTGGTGTCACCAGAGGTGCCATAAAAGGTTGTGCGAGTAATTTGATCCTACGGTTGACATCAAAGGGACAAGTGTGTAATTTGTTCCAGGGTCTATTGGAGACCCGAAGAGATGATTCGAGTAAGGTATTTGAATATCCAAGACTGGAAGGTCAAGTAGCCCCAAGGAGAGAAGGGGGGTCTACATAAAGTGGTATCAGAGCCTAAAGAGCCTCAAATTGTGCTCTGTGAGTGAAGAAACGTTCAACACAATATCGTCAAGAAGATGTGCGGAGCCACCTGTAGAAAATCGAGCAGTGGAAAGGGAGATGAGAGAACTTCATGCAAGGCTAGATGTTATGGAAACAATGCAAAGGAGAGAACCTGACGCTGGAGACGTCATTGATGCAAAAAGCGAAGAGAGGGAAGTTGAATAATTTGTAGCATAGAATGTTGTGGAAGAACGCTTGTTGAAAACTGTTGTGAAATTTGGAGCTAGAGAAAAGATAGACATCACAATGTATGAAGGAAACTTATATGTTGAAGAATTGCTTGATTGGATATGAGAAATGGATAAGTACTTCGAATATGAAGACATTGATGAGGAGAAAAAGGTAAAACATGTTGTCACTAGGTTGAAACGAAATGAAACATTGTGGTGGGATGAACTATAGGATGATATAATAATCAAGGGAATTTTTTTTATCAAGAGCTTGGATAGAATGGTAGCTAATATGAAAGCTAAATTTATACCCCAGGATTACCAGATAAATCTGTTCAGGAGTTTGAAGAACCTAAGACATAAATGAATGACAGTAAAAGAGTACACAGAGGATTTATGTAGGTTGAACATCAAGGTTGGAGAGAGAGATAAATATGACAAAAAGGTTTCCAAGTATATCAATGGCCTGAGATATGAAATCTAGGATGAAATCAACATGATGACAGTAAGGACAGTGGAGGATTATTATCACATGGCACCGAAGGCAGAAGAAAGTTTGGCTAGGAAGCAGAGTCAGCGAAGCTAAGGTAGAAGTCTAAACATAGGTAAGGGAATTGTCCATGACAAGGCACAAAAGCCCAAGGGTGAGACTAAAAAACCACAGACACTTAGAAAGAGGAGGAAGTTCTCAAGGGAGAAAAAGTGGTGGAAGAAATTATTTTCCTTGAGGAAGAGGAAGAGGTAGAAGAGGAGAGGTGAAGTGTTTTGCTTGTGGAAAGACATGACACATGTCTTTGGAATACCCCTAGAGAAATAAAGGAGGAGGTGAAGCTCACATTTCAGAAGTGCAGAAGCGAAATGTTGAAGCAGAAGGCGTAGAAGATGGAAAATCTATGATGATGACAAAGGTTCTCTTGAAATTAGAGCCAGAGGTTGAAAATCCAATGCAAAGGAACAGTTTGTTCAGAACATATTGCAAGACTAAGGATAGAGTATGGAAGGTGATAATTGACAGTGGGATCACTGATAACTTAGTATCCATAGAGATGGTGGAGAAGTTGGATTCGGAGACAACTGCACATCCAAGTCTGTATAGAGTCTCATGGTTGCAGAAAGGACACTAGGTAATGGTAACTAAACAATGGCTAGTTGAATTTAAGATAGGATGATATGGAGATGAGATTTTGTGTGATGTGATTCCCATGGATGTATGCCATGTTTTGTTGGGGAGACCATGGCAGTTTGACAGAAATGTCATTCATGATGTGAGAAAAAATACTTATACTTTGGAAACAAATGGTAGAACACACACGTTACTACCAATAGAGGAGAAGAAAGTAAAGGAAGAAGCCAGTTGACGCAGACCCCCACCTCAGTAGGGTCCTCTTGGCCTCCCGGCCTATGGATCTTTCTACTTCCTTGAGCTGGAATGGCTCTTTAGTTCCCACTAGAACTTTCACACATACAACCACAATTCCTTCTTATAAGTTACACTTGTGTGAACAAGCACTAGGTGTGAAGCTCCACTCCATGTGACCAACCGAGGTGACCACAAACTTCACCTGAAATGTTGTTTCGGGTTTCATGACTTCCCAATTTCTATTGTGATCCTCTCTTACTCCTTTGACCCCTGAAACCCTGAAATGGGATAATAGATCTTTAGCTCCTCCCTTATGCCTCAACCACATGACCTCAGTCACGTCCTAGGGTCCACCTCCGAGTGCATTAGGATTTCGTGACTCATGAGTTCACGATGTGACTCTTATCCTGTCTCCCGAAGTCTAAACTCGCGACTTCCTCTCCTCAGATCGACGACCCTGAGCTTCCCATGATCTGACGGTCTAGATTATGTCAGAATTTTGAGTATCTGGATTTTACAACTCAAGACCTCCAAGTCACGACTTTCTCCACACTCTGAATTCCAAAATGTAGAAATCCAAAATCACAAGATCAACAGCTCCCATTGATCCATATCTAACGACGAATATTCCTCCTAGGCTTGAGAGTGTTGAAAGACACTTAGCCTTAACTTCTTCGCTACTCCACTGGATCCAACGGTCCATGGAGAATTGGTAGTTCTCCCTCTGAGAATTTAAACCGCCCGTTGAAGGTCTCGATGCTCCTGGCCAAACAACTCGGTGTCTCCTTCTGAGCTTAATTTCTATGAGGTGACTTCAGACTCGTCTTCCCTTCGAACTCTTCAAATTATCTATCCCTCTTGAGCTGGGTTCTTGCTGCAAGCTCAAGGAATTACAAGGGATTCTTCTTGTACTCCTTGCGGCTTCATGATAATCTCTTATTATTTGAACTTATCATTTATGTGCACTCCTTGCAACAGAAGCTCTTCAACCACTCACCGGATTGGAAAAGTCTAATACCTCAACCTACCTATGCACACCTTGCATGGATCTGTGATATCCTTGCACTTCTGCTGGTATGAGAACAACAATATCTCTCCTAATCTTTTTATGAAGTAAAACTCATAATCTTGTCAACGCACTCCTTGTGGACCTTCACTGCACTCCTTGTAGGAATTCTCAGGAATATAAACAATTGAAACTTACACTCTCCTTCTCATGAATTCATACATCCGACATGAAATCATACACGTACACAACATTGAAACAAATGCACAACAAAGAATATAAGCAAACTACATACATACCATTCAATAGATGCAAACAATAATCATCATAACACCATGAAATTGGATCAAAGCATTCTTATATTAATTCAGGTGCATCTTTACATGGATTCTATATCAACAACTATTTTCTCGAACAATCTTCTACAATATTTTGCTCTGCTCTCCTATTCTATTACTCTACAACATCTAATTACTATGAGAATAATGGTACAATACAATACATACGAGGGATATTTCTTGAGTTTTCCCTCCTATAACTCTAGCTATCAAACAAAATTAAATCCTTCATATAATTTACATTCATTATATTAAATGCCCATAGCCGGCAGATGAGAGAAAATGCTCAATATTTGTGCCACAATATCCAATCCATAAAAGAAAATATATCTTTTCAGATATTACATTAATGTTTCATATTTTCAAATTCAAAACGTCTTCAAAATGTGTGTGGGTGCATATCCAGCTGTCCTCCACTTGCGCTCGCTTGCGATGCTCCTGCATCATACTCCTCTAGCTGAAAAATTCATGGACTCATGTCCATGAGCTCCTGCACTGTATGTCCATGTTTCTAGATCTCCACTTCTCTTTCCCAATTGGCATCCCCAATCGGGTGTCCCTTCCATTTTATCAAATATTCAAAATATGTTTTCCTCTGGGTCTTCTTGCTAACTCTTTGATCAATGATCTTTTCCATTTGCGGATTTTTAGCTATAGGCATTTGTTTGACCCACTGAAATTCCTTTTGACTCTTTGCTCCATCTGTTTCATCTACTCTGTAAGGATACATCTTCACATTGAATATGGGTGATATTCCCACATCATCTGGCAACTCTATCTCATAAGAATTTGCCTCAATTTTTCTCAGAATCTTACACGGCCCTATCTTTTTCATTTTCAGCTTATTATATGTTCCCCTTGGGAACCTTTCTTTTCTTAGATGCGCTAAGACTAAATCTCCCACTTCGAACTGAAGCTATTTTCTATGTTGATCCACTCTACACTTGTATTCCTGGTTGGGACTTTGCAACCGCTCTTTAATCTTACTATGGAGATCTTGCATCTCTACTGCAAAATCCTTCGCTACAACACTTCTGAACTCATTTTTCTCCAAGTCACTCAACTCGGATACTCCTCTTGGATGCATTCCATACATTATATGGAATGGAATTTGTCCTGTGCTCCTGTTAGGTGAGTCATTGTATGCAAATTCCTCTTGTGGAAGAATTTGATCCCACTGATTGTGATTTTCAGCTACTAAACTCCTCAATAAATCTCCCAAACTTCGATTTACTACCTCAATCTGTCCATCCGTCTAAGGGTGATATGTTGAGCTAAAAGATAGATTTGTTCCCATATCTTTCCATAGTTTCCTCCAGAAATGACCAACAAATTTGGTATCCATATCTGAAACAATACTCTTGGGTAAACCATGAAGTTGAACAACTTCTCTGAAAAATAGGCTTGCAATGTGTGTTGCATCACTGGTTTTCTGACATGGAATAAAATGTGCCATTTTTTAGAATCTGTCGACTACCAAAAATATGGAATCACAACCTATATGTGTCCTTGGTAGTCCTAACACAAAATCCAATCTTACCGCATCCCACAGACTCTCTGGTACCGACAATGGTTGATACAACCTTGTATTTTTTATTTTTCCCTTTGCATGTTGGAAAATTCTACATTTGTTGACAAATTTCTTGACATTTGTCCACATCCCTGGCCAATATTACAAACTGTTCAGTTGCGAAAATGTTTTTTCATGTCCGAAATGTCCATCGAATCCCCCACCATGTTTTTCCTTTAAAAGGTTCTCTCCCATAGAACTCTTCAGGATACACAACTGATTTCCTTTAAATAACAGTCCATCCTGAATCAAATACTCAATCCATTGGATCCTATCTCTTAAAACAGGATTCTTGTGTGCTTCATAGGCATCCTTGAAATCTGAATAATCTCTATACATGTCTTTAAGGCTATCAAAACCTAAGGTCTTCACACTAAACTCTTTCAGAATCAAACATTTCCTGCTCAATGCATCAACAACCTTGTTAGCAGTTCTAGAAATGTGCTTTATAAAAAAAGTAAAGTTTTGCATAAATTCAACCCATTTCACATTTTTCTAGTTCAATTTCTCCTATTTGGTTATAAACTGTAAAGCATGGTTGTCTCTATACAAAATGAACCCCTTTGGAAACAAGTAGTCCCTCCATTTCTTCAGCGCCTGTATGATTGCATAAAACTCCTTATCATACGTGGAATATTTCATCTTGGTTCCGTCTAGCTTCTCACTGAAGTATGCAATTGGTCTATTGTCTTGACTTGAGACTGCTCCAACCGCAAATCCACTCATGTCACATATGACTTGAAATTTTTTACTGAAATTCGGTAGAACCAAAACTGGTTGTTCAGTTATCTTCTCCTTTAACAACTTGAAACTTCGTTCTGCTTCCTCTGTCCAATGAAAATATTTATGTCTTTTCTTAATGGTGTCCATCATTGGTGCAAAAATTCAACTAAAATTTCTGATGAATTTCCTGTAAACACTGGCTAGTCCATGGAAGCTTCTAACTTCAAAGATATTCCTTGGTGATGGCCACTCTTTGATTGCTTTTACCTTTTTTAGGATCCATCTTCAACTCATCTGAAGAGATCACAAACGCCAAATAAATGAGTTCTTTCTTCATGAAAGATGACTTCTTCAGATTTATCAACAACTTCTCTTGATGCAACCTTCTCATCACTAGAGTTAAATTTCTCAAATGATCTTCCTCAATCTTACTGAAGATCAGTATATCATCAAGATACACAATTACAAACTTTCCAATGAAATATTTCAAGACTTCGTTCATTAATCTCATAAAAGTACTTGGTGCATTCGTCAAGCCAAACAACATGAAAAGCCACTCATATAGTCCTTCATTCGTTTTGAATCTTGTCTTCCATTCATCACCTTCCCTCATTCTAATATGATGATATCTTCTTTTCAAATCAATTTTTGAAAAAAAAAAATTCTCCACTCAAACAATCCATCAAGTCATCGATCCTCGTTAAAATAAATCTATACCTGATGGTGTATTTGTTTATAGCCCTCGAGTCTGTACACATTCTCTGTCCACCATCCTTATTTGGAATCAACACTTTTGGCACAGTGCATGGACTCAAGCTTTCTCTAACCAACCATTTTTCCATCAAATCCTGGACTTGCTTCTTGACCTCTTCATTCTCCCACGACATCAATATGTACGCTACTTTGTTTGATAAACTCTCTCTTGGTATAAGTTCAATGTGATGGCTTATAATTCTGATGGGTGGAAATGAATAAGGAAAATTTTCCACCACTGTATCAATGAAATTCTCCATCAATCCTCGAATTTCCTCAGGTAGATCATCTATCGAAGTACTGGTCAAGATGACTCTAGGTTTTCTCACCACAAAAAACTGCATTTATTCACCTTTCTTGACTTCATCCATAAGTTCCTTCCCACTTATGAGAAGTATAGTGTTGCTTGCTTCTTCTTTCACCTTCTTGTCTTCAATCGAAAGCAACATGTGTGTCTTACCATTCTTCTCCAAGGTATAGGTGTTCTTTCTTCCGTCATGAATAACATTTCTATCATATTGGCAAGGCCTTCCCAACAAAATATGACATACATCCATGGGAATAACGTCACATAATATCTCATCTCTGTATCCCCCTATCTTAAATTCAACTAAACATTGTTTAGTGATTGTTACCTGATGTCCTTTTTGCAACCACGAAACCTTGTATGGGCTTGGATGTGCACCTGGATCCAATTCCAGCTTTTCCACCATCTCTGTGGATACTAGATTATTTGTGCTTCCACTGTCCACTATCACTTTTCATACCCTGTCCTTGGTATTGCAAGCAGTTCTGAACAAATTGTTCCTCTGGACTGGATTCTCTATCTCCTTCTTTGGCTTCAAGAGAATTTTCGTCATCATTAAGGATCTCCCGCCTTTTGTAATTTCTTCCTCAACATTTCGCCTTTGTGCTTCTAAAATGTGAGCTTCACCTCCTCCATCCTTTTTTCGATTGGGAAATTCAAAATATTTATGTTCGATCTTTCCACAGACAAAACACTTTACTTCACCTCCTCTACCTCTTCCTCTTCCTCTTACTTGTAGAAAAGTGTTCCTATCGGCATATTGTATTCCCTGTGAAATTCCTCCCCTTTCTAGGTGATTATGAGGTTTCTTTTCTTCATCCTTGGGATTTTGTACCCTATCTTGGGAAAATTATTTTCCTTTACTCTGAATTCTACCTCTGCCCCTTGGACCTTTCATTCGGGCCAATTTCTCTTCTTCCTTCAGAGCAATCTAATAAGCATCTTCTACATTCTTGATTGTCACCATGCTCATCTCATATTGAATTTCATATCTCAAGACATTCATGTATCTGGAAACCTTTTCATCATCACTCTCACGATGACCAACTCTAATGTTTATCCTATAAAACTCCTCTGTGTATTCCTTCAATGTCATCCATTTCTGTCTCAAGTTCTACATTCTTTGGAACATATTGATTTGGTAATCTCTGGGTATAAACTTGGCTTTCATCTTGGCGGCCATCCTGTCCCAGATTTTGATTCGTTGTTTTCCTTTACAATTCCTATCAGCCTACAGTTCATCCCACCACAGTGTTGCATGTCCTTTCAGTCTAGTGACATTGTGTTTAACCTTTATATCATCTTCAATATATTCATAGTTGAATTATGTATCTAGATCTATAAACCAATCTAGCATCTCCTCAACATCTAAGTTACCTTCATACATCGGGATATCCATTTTTTCTCTGGCCCCTATTCTTGCAACTTCTTTGAATAGACATTCTTCTGCAATATATTTGGCTACAAGTTCTTCTTCTTCAGTTTTGGCTTCATTCTCTTTTTCAAATTCACTAACATCTCCAGTATCAACCATTCGTTTATGTGTTGTCTCCATAGAATCTAATCGAGCACAAAGTTCTCTCATTTCTCTTTCCACAAATGGATTGGGCATATGTATCTCTTGGCATCTTCTTGGTAGAATTGGTTCAATCTGTCCATGCATAATTCAAATAAAAAATGTCCTTTGTCCCCCATCCATAGAAAAAAAAAGTTGTTAGCTAAGCTATAATACCACCTGATGCGGACCCCCACCTCAGTAGGGTCCGCTTGGCCTCCCAGCCTATCGATCTTTCTACTTCCTTGAGATGGAATGGCTCTTTAGTTCCCACTGGAAATTTCACACATACAACCATAGGTCCTTCTTAGAATTTATTCCTGTGTGAACAAGAACAAGGTGTGAACCTCCACTCCATGTGACCAACCGAGGTGACCACGACCTTCACCCGAAAAGGTGTTTCGAGTTTCGTGACTTCGCGATTTCTATTGTGAGTCCCTCTGACTCCTTTTAATATCAAAACCTCGAAATGGGCTAATGTATCTTTAGCTCCTCCCTTATGCCTCAACCATATGACCTCAATCATGTCCTGGGGTCCACCTCCGAGCGCGTCGAGATTTTGTGACTCGTGAGTTCATGATATGACTCTTCTCCTGTCTCTTGAAGTCTGAACTCATGACTTCTTCTCCTTGGATTGATGACCCTGAGATTCCCATGATATGACAGTACAGATTATGTCGTAATTTTGCGTATCAAGATTTCACACTCAATACCTCCAAGTCACGACTTTCTCCACACTCTGACTCCCGAAATGCCGAAATCTGAAATCACAAAATCAACAGCTCCCATTGATCTAGATCTAACGACGACTATTCCTTCTGGGCTTGTGAGTGTTGAAAGACACTCAACCTTAACTACTCCGCTGCTCCACTGGATCCAATGGTCCATGGAAAATTGGTAGTTCTCCCTCTGATAATTTCAACCGTTCGTTCAAGTTCTCGATGCTCATGGCCAAATAACTCGACATCTCCTTCTGAGCTTAATTTCTGCGAGGTGAATTCAGCCTCGTCTTTCCTTCAAA
>ML812789.1:40145-58017 GCA_009831015.1 Picea engelmannii
AACTAAACATTGTTTAGTGATTGTTACCTGATGTCCTTTTTGCAACCACGAAACCTTGTATGGGCTTGGATGTGCACCTGGATCTAATTCTAGCTTTTCCACCATCTCTGTGGATACTAGATTATTTGTGCTTCCACTGTCCACTATCACTTTTCATACCCTGTCCTTGGTATTGCAAGCAGTTTTGAACAAATTGTTCCTCTGGACTGGATTCTCTATCTCCTTCTTTGGCTTCAAGAGAATTTTCGCCATCATTAAGGATCTCCCGCCTTTTGTAATTTCTTCCTCAACATTTCGCCTTTGTGCTTCTAAAATGTGAGCTTCACCTCCTCCATCCTTTTTTCGATTGGGAAATTCAAAATATTTATGTTCGATCTTTCCACAGACAAAACACTTTACTTCACCTCCTCTACCTCTTCCTCTTCCTCTTACTTGTAGAAAAGTGTTCCTATCGGCATATTGTATTCCCTGTGAAATTCCTCCCCTTTCTAGGTGATTATGAGGTTTCTTTTCTTCATCCTTGGGATTTTGTACCCTATCTTGGGAAAATTATTTTCCTTTACTCTGAATTCTACCTTTGCCCCTTGGACCTTTCATTCGGGCCAATTTCTCTTCTTCCTTCAGAGCAATCTAATAAGCATCTTCTACATTCTTGATTGTCACCATGCTCATCTCATCTTGAATTTCATATCTCAAGACATTCATGTATCTGGAAACCTTTTCATCATCACTCTCACGATGACCAACTCTAATGTTTATCCTATAAAACTCCTCTGTGTATTCCTTCAATGTCACCCATTTCTGTCTCAAGTTCTACATTCTTTGGAACATATTGATTTGGTAATCTCTGGGTATAAACTTCGCTTTCATCTTGGCGGCCATCCTGTCCCAGCTTTTGATTCATTGTTTTCCTTTACAATTCCTATCAGCCTACAGTTCATCCCACCACAGTGTTGCATGTCCTTTCAGTCTAGTGACATTGTGTTTAACCTTCTTATCATATTCAATATCTTCATAGTTGAATTATGTATCTAGATCTATAAACCAATCTAGCATCTCCTCAACATCTAAGTTACCTTCATACATCGGGATATCCATTTTTTCTCTGGCCCCTATTCTTGCAACTTCTTTGAATAGACGTTCTTCTGCAATATATTTGGCTACAAGTTCTTCTTCTTCAGTTTTGGCTTCATTATCTTTTTCAAATTCACTAACATCTCCAGTATCAACCATTCGTTTATGTGTTGTCTCCATAGAATCTAATCGAGCACAAAGTTCTCTCATTTCTCTTTCCACAAATGGATTGGGCATATGTATCTCTTGGCGTCTTCTTGGCAGAATTGGTTCAATCTGTCCACGCATAATTCAAATCACAAATGTCCTTTGTCCCCCCTCCATAGAAAAAAAAAAGTTGTTAGCTAAGCTATAATACCACCTGATGCGGACCCCCACCTCAGTAGGGTCCGCTTGGCCTCCCAGCCTATCGATCTTTCTACTTCCTTGAGATGGAATGGCTCTTTAGTTCCCATTGGAAATTTCACACATACAACCATAGGTCCTTCTTAGAATTTATTCCTGTGTGAACAAGAACAAGGTGTGAACCTCCACTCCATGTGACCAACCGAGGTGACCACGACCTTCACCCGAAAAGGTGTTTTGAGTTTCGTGACTTCGCGATTTCTATTGTGAGTCCCTCTAACTCCTTTTAATATCAAAACCTCGAAATGGGCTAATGGATCTTTAGCTCCTCCCTTATGCCTCAACCATATGACCTCAATCATGTCCTGGGGTCCACCTCCGAGCGCGTCAGGATTTTGTGACTCGTGAGTTCATGATATGACTCTTCTCCTGTCTCTTGAAGTCTGAACTCATGACTTCTTCTCCTTGGATTGATGACCCTGAGATTCCCATGATATGACAGTCCAGATTATGTCGTAATTTTGCGTATCAAGATTTCACACTCAATACCTCCAAGTCACGACTTTCTCCACACTCTGACTCCTGAAATGCCGAAATTTGAAATCACAAAATCAACAGCTCCCATTGATCTAGATCTAATGACGACTATTCCTTCTGGGCTTGTGAGTGTTGAAAGACACTCAGCCTTAACTACTCCACTGCTCCACTGGATCTAATGGTCCATGGAAAATTGGTAGTTCTCCCTCTGATAATTTCAACCGTTCGTTCAAGTTCTCGATGCTCATGGCCAAATAACTCGACATCTCCTTCTGAGCTTAATTTCTGCGAGGTGAATTCAGCCTCGTCTTTCCTTCAAAATATTTGAAGTCTCTATCCCTCTTGAGTTTGGTTCTTGTTGAAAACTTGAGGAAATACAAGGGATTCTTCTCGCACTCCTTGCGGCTTCACGATAATCTCTGATTATCTAAACTTCTCAGTTCTACGCACTCCTTGCGACAAAAGCTCTTCAACCACTCACTGGATTGGAAAAATCTAAGACCTCAACCTTCATGTGCACACATTGCACGGCTCTGTGATATGAATGCACTTATGTTGGTATGAGAACAACGATATCTCTCCTGAGGATTTTCTAAGGTAAAACTTAGAATTTTGTCAATGCACTCCTTCCAGACCTTCACTACACTCCTTGCAGGAATTCTCATGAAGATAAACAATTGAAAATTACACTCTCCTTCTCACGACTTCATACATTCGACATGAAATCATACATGTACACAACATTGAAACAAATGCACAAAAGATAATATAAGAAAACTACATACATACCATTCAATAGATGCAAACAATAATCATCATAACACCATGAAATTGGATCAAAGCATTCTTATATTAATTCAGGTGTTTGTGTACATGGATTCTATAGTAGCAATGATCTAGATGGATATCAGTGGCCATCCACCTTTTCCAACTGGCTCAAAACAATTTTCTGACAATTTTGGCAATTTACTATTTTTAGCAGTTTTAACTTCCAGGGCCATTTTGAGGGCCTAAATGAAGTTTTTTTTTCAGTATTGAGCTCCTCAATGGTAGATAAAGAAATAATTGAGACCCCAAAATGAATCTCCTCAACAATACCTTTCCAACAGGCTATCACACGCCTAAAACGAATATTGTATGCAAAAGTTACGACCCCGGGAAGTTGATGTATTAACTTACCCAAACGGGGGCCACATGACTTTTGGCACTTCATCTCCTAGGGTTAGGTTTTTGGATGTCTAGGGTTTTTGGAATTCTTTCTTATTGTAAAATTGCCTTAAGAGCCTCATTTTAACCTTCTTCTTGTGAATGCGCATTGCCGTCACATCTGTTCTCAGAGATAAGCCGCCACCATTCCAGCAAGCTTGTTTTCGCTGCATTTTACAGTTTCAGCTTATTTCGTTATTGAATAGAAAACCAGTTTTACTGTATCTTTGTTATTTTGTGTTAAGAACCTGTTAATAATCTTTATTCATTTCATTCTTCTCATAAAATCCATATCATTGGTATCAGAGCAGTCTACTCCTTGTCATCTTAATGCATGTCCCCAACGAGGTCGGAGTACAAAGAGTTGGGTCTCAAGCTTGTTTCTCTTGAGGAAAGAAGCTCTCGCATGCCCAAGCGACCTCCCATGGAAGGAGAAAAGAAAGATTATGGGACAGGATATCCTTTCAAACTATTTATTGAGGAAGCCCTCACGCAACAAAGGAACGAGATGATGGATAGTTTCGTGCAAATCCTTCGGCGGCTACCAACAGGCGACGCATCTTCTTCGAACGGAGGCGCCACCCCCTTCAAGGTACAAATAAAATTTGATATTCCTATACTTGAATTTCATATAGACATAGATGTTGTAGACAAGTGGTTGAATCTACTAGAAGGGTATTTTTCTATCCATAACTTTTCGAATAAATAAAAGATTAATTTTGCGCTACTCAAAGTCATTCCCCATGTCAAAGATCAGTGGGAAACTTTCTGTGAGCAAAAGGAAACAGAGGAAACCTCATTATTTTTAGTAACGACCACCTGGGAATCCTTCAAGGATGCTATTAAGGAATAATACTACCCTGTCGGAAGTTATGACGACCTATATACCAAATGGACCACACTGCGGCAAGAAAGAGACTAGGCAGTGCAAGATTTCACAACTATATTCCATACCTTGCGCACCAAGTTGGGTATCAAAGATTCAGAGAGAAATATGGTGCTCAAGTATCACGGTGCTCTTCATAGATACATTTAGACCGAAATGGAATTTTTGGACATCTCATCCTTGGGCGCGGCCTACCGATATGCCGTCAAAATTGAGCAGAAGCTCAAACAAAAGATGCGGCAATTTGGGCCTAGAAACCCCTCACAACAAAAGACAAGAAAGAGAAGCCCCAACCCACTGAACAAAGGACAAAACAAATATGGGTAGTATCAGGACAACCAGTCCAAGCCACAAGCAAAGAAGGACACCAAAAAGACAAAGAAAGATACTGGGAAGTGGTGCGACTTCCATAAGAGCCCTTGGCATAACACTGTTGATTATCACTCAAAGCAGTTGTTGGTGGATGAAGTGAAAGCCTCTGAATCAGATGCAGATTATGAATTTGAGCTAGAACTAGAAAGGGGAAGAAGAATCATTGACACGAAACCCAGTGCTACCATTTCTACCACCAGGCTCCAGCCTGGTGAACCAGATGATCCAGAAGAAGGAGAGCACCTCTTCCATTCACAGATGTGGGTAAAAGGCACCCTACTACACTTCATCATTGATAGTGGTAGCTAGAACAACCTCATCTCAGAAGAGGTTTTCAAGCGGTTGGCCTTTCCAACAACGTCACACCCACAACCATACACCATTGGATGGCTCTACCAAGGAAGCGATCTTCGCGTCAACCAACAGTGTTGACTGTCGTATGGCATCAAGCCCTTCAAAGACGAGTTATTATGTAATGTTGCTCCTCTCGAAGTTTGTGATGTTCTTTTGGGCCAACCTTATTTATGGAAATGTCATGCTGTATATGAGTCTAGGCCTCGTAGTGTTATTATTACTTTGAACAGGAAATTGTACAGGATACCCGAGGTAGTCCCACCTAGTGCTATTTCCTTGATCTCTACTAAGCAATGAAGGAAGGTCATCTCTCAGATGGGGAAGTTTGTCTTCTTCATGATTTTCTCTCAGAATAAGAGAAAGATCACAACCACATCCAGGGTCTCTACGGCCGATCTCTCCACACAGCAGAAGCAAGTAGATAAGGTCATGGAAGAATACTCGGATATCTTCTCCTCACCTACAGGGGTACCTCTGCACTGCCAGATCAAGCACTCGATCGATCTGACCCCTGACACACCGCTACCCAATGGGCCAGTCTATCGTCGCTCTTTGTTAGAGAATGAGGAGATCAAGTGACAGATCCAAGAACTGCTCCACAAGGGGCACATCCACCCCATCTCATCACCTTGCGGGAGCCCAATCATGCTGGTACAGAAGAAAGATGGAACTTGATGACTCTGTATTGATTAGCAGGCTCTAAATAAAATCACAGTCAGAAACCGGTACCTGATTCCCCAAATCGATGACCTCCTTGATCAACTCACGGGGGAAAAATATTTCAGCAAGATTGATCTGAAGTCTGGATACCACTAGGTCTCGATAGAACAAACAAATGTATGGAAGACCACCTTCAAGTCAAAGGAAGGCCTTTTTGAATGGTTGGTCATGCCCTTTGGTTTGAAAAATGCTCCAGCCACATTCATGAGGATGATGGACGATATTCTATGACCATTCACCAATACTTTTGTAGTGGTGTATCTGGATGACATTCTAATTTACAACAAGACTTGGGCCAAACACTTGCAACATATTTAGCAGGTTCTGCACACCCTGCGGCAACACAAGCTATACGCCAACTTGGAAAAATGCTCCTTCAGCATGGATAGGGTCCATTACCTGGGCTACATCATTGATCGATGTGGTGTACATGTGGATCCAACCAAGATCCAAGTCATATGTGATTGGTCAACCCCAACAACACTCACTGAGCTTCAGATCTTCTTGGGCCTTGCCAATTTCTACCGGAGGTTCGTGTTGGGTTTCTCCCATATTGCATGGGCCCTCAGCCAAATAAACATGGGTGGTGGTAAGGTGAAATTTGTGTGGGGCTGGTCCCAACAACAAGCATTCAATGATTTGAAGTAGTGCTTGTGCTCAGCCCCAGTACTTTCACTACCAGACCTACAACATCCTTTTGAGATCGAGACAGATGCTTTAGACTATGTTGTTGGCACCGTTCTCACTCAGCATGGCCACCCCGTGGCCTATCATAGTGAGACACTGTCAGATACTATCTGTAAGTACCCTACTTACAACAAAGAAATGTACTCCATTGTGAAAGCATGCCACCAGTGGAGACATTACATTCTTGGGAAGGAGACAGTCATCCACACTAATCATAAGCCACTGCAGTTCATGCAGACACAGGGAAAATTGTTGAATGACCTCCATCAAAAGTGGTCCACATACTTGCAAAAATTCCACCTCAACATCAAGTATAAAACAGGAAGCACCAATCGCATTGTTGATTTCTTCAGTAGACCACCAGTTGCGGCACTCACCACGGTGCTAGACTCTTGCGGCCATAAGACATCTGGATGGCCCCAACTCTATGAGATAGATCATGACTTCGCCACCACCTACCAAATGTTGGGTGCAAACACAATTGTTGATAATTTCCATCTTCAGGATGGGTTGTTGTGTCGTCTGGGCCAGATCTGTGTTCCATCAAGTGAGTGAGCGAAGCTGATCTGGGAAGCCCACTACAGTAGGAAACATTTCTACTAGTCGAAACTTAGACAGGAGGTCAGAAAGTATATTAGATCCTGCACTGCCTGTGCTATTTCCAAAATGACCACTAAGAAACAGGGCCTATACACCCCTCTTCCTACTCTTGACAGGCCATGGGAATCCATCTCAATGGACTACATGTCGAGCCTCTCGTCCACCAAGCACATAAATGACTGTGTTTTTGTGGTTGTTGATCACTTTTCTAAGATGGCGATTATGGTTTCCTGCAAGAAGAGCATCATAGTAGAGGCCACTACCAAGCTCTTCTTTGAACGATTTTGGGTACATTTTGGAATCCCACAAACCATTGTCTCAAATCTGGATAGTCAATTTCTTATCACATTTTAATCGAGCCTCTGGTCACTGCTGGACACCAAGCTCACTAAATCCATGGCCTTCCACCCCCAGACAGATGGCCAAACCGAGGTTGTAAATAGAATGATTTTGCATATCCTTTGCATGTATAATTCAAAGCACCCTCGCACATGGGATGAGAGCCTTCCCTATGTCCAGCATAGCTACAACTGATCCCTGCATAGCTCAACCAGCCATAGCCCCTTTCAAGTGGGATTGGGATTCCAACCATTGGGACCCATATATGTTGCACTTCCCCTTGCGGTCACCTCGACCGACTCATCTCTTGCTCCAATTGAAGCTGACAAAGCCACCCAGTTCATTGAGCGGATCCATCACATCCGCTAACAGGTTTAGGATATCCTATAGAAGTCCAATGACAAGTACAATCAGCGCCATGATCAACATCGGGTGTTGCATAAGTTTCAGGTGAGCGACAAAGTTTGGTTGCACTTGCAGAAAGAACACCTTAGAGGACCCCATTGAAAGCTTCTTCCACTCTGTTATGGGTCGTACACTATCACCAAGGCCATGGGGGATAATGATTTTGAGCTCAACATTCCTCCTTTCCTTGGTCTGCACCCAGTGTTCAATGTGGATCTCCTTCGCCCTTATTTCCCACCATTATTGGACACCTCAGAAGTAGCAAAACAACTGACACCAACAGAGCTCAACCCCAACTGCCTACAATAGGAATCCAATGATCATATTGTGGATAGATATATCAAGGGCACTCGACAACAAAGGATCCAACTTTATCGAGTCGTCAAAGTAGGGCAGCTCCTGCACCAAGGCAAGTGGCTCACCCGGGGCCAAATTCCGCAGAAATTTCCTCATCTAATGGGGGACCTCAACGCAATGGAGGACATTTCTTCCTAAGGAGGGAGGATTGATATAGATGTATATCAGTGGCCACCCACCTTTTCCAACTGGCTCAAAACAATTTTCTGACAATTTTGGCAATTTACTATTTTTAGCAGTTTTAACTTCCGGGGCCATTTTGAGGGCCTAAATGAAGTTTTTTCAGGATCGAGCTCCTCAATGATGTTTTAGGGAATAATTGAGACCCAAAAATTAATCTCCTCAATGATACCTTTCCGACGGGCTATCACACGCCTAAAACGGATATCGTATGCAAAAGTTATGACCCCGGGAAGTTGATGTACTAACTTACCCAAACGGGGCCCACATGACTTTTGGCGCTTCATCTCCTAGGGTTAGGTTTTTGGATGTATAGGTTTTTTGGCATTCTTTCTTAATGTAAAAATTCCTTTAGAACCTCATTGTAACCTTCTTCTTGTGAATGTGTGCTGTCGTCACATCTCTTCTCAGAGATAAGCTGCCACCATTCCAATAAGCTTGTTTCCGCTGCATTTTACAGTTTCAGCTTATTTTGTTATTGAATAGAAAAACAGTTTTACTGTATCTCTGTTATTTTGTGTTAAGAACCTATTAATAATCTGTATTCATTTCATTCTGCTCATAAAATCCGGATCAAAAAACTATCTGCTTGAACAATCTTCTACAATCTTCTTCTTTGCTATCCTATTTTCTTACTCTACAACGTCTAATTACTATGAGAATAATGGTACAATACAATACATATGAGGGATATTTCTCGATTTTTCCCTCCTACAACTCTATCTATCAAATTGAATTAAATCCTTCATCTACTTTACATTCATTATATTAAATGCACACAACCAGTAGATGAGAGCAAACGCTCAAGATCCACACCACAATCTCCAAGCCATAAAAGAAAATATATATTTTCAGATATTACATTAATGTTTCATCTTTTCAAATTCAAAACGTCTTCAAAATGCATGCAGGTGTAGATCCAACTATCCTCCAGTTGCACTCGCTTGTGATGCTCTTGCATCACCAACAAAAGTATACTTCTCATGAGTGGGAAGGAAATCCTGAGTGAAGTTAAGAAATAACAGGAGATGCGGTTTGTTGTAGTGAGGAAGCCAAGATTTATCCTTACAAGTACTTCTATGGAGGATCTTCTTGAAGAAATTCAAGAGTTGTTAGAGAATTTTGATGACATAGTAGTGGATGAGTTACCTAGCTCATTGCCACCTATCAGGAGTATCGTCCATCACATTGATCTAATACCAGGAGAAATTTTGTTGAACAAAGAAGCATACAGATTGACACCTCAAGAGAATGAGGAGAGAATGAGGAGGTAAAGAAGCAAGTCTAGGATTTGATGGACAAGGGTTTGGTCAGAGAAATATTGAGTCCATGCGCAGTACCAACTTTGTTGAGTCCGAAAAAATATGGAGGATGGAGAATGCGTACAGACTAAAGAGCCATAAACAAAATCACCATCAAGTACATATTTCATTTGCCAAGGATGGATGAACTAATGTATTTCTTAAGTGGAGCAAATTATTTTTCAAAGATAGATTTGAAAAGTGGATATCACCAGATAAGGATGAGAGAAGGTGATGAGTGGAAAATAGCCTTCAATACAAATGAGGGGTTGTATGAATGGCTTGTTATGTCGCTTGGATTAAAAAATTCCCCAAGTACAGTTGATGAGTGAGGTATTGAAATATTTCATTGGTAAGTTTGAGATTGTATATCTGGATTATATATTAGTCTTAAGTAAAACTGAAGAAGAGCATTTGAGACACTTAGCATTGGTAATGAGAAGATTGTAGAAGGAGAAGCTGCTGATAAATTTGAAGAAGACCACTTTTATGAAGACACAACTCATTTATTTGGGTTTTGTAATCTCTTCAAATGATTTGAAGATGGATCCAGAGAAGGTTAAATCAATCAGAGAATGGCCATCACCAAGGATCATATTTGAGGTGAGAAGCTTCCATGGATTAGCAAGTTTCTATTAGAAGTTCATTAGAAATTTTAGTGGAATTTGTACATTGATTCTAGATACGGTGAAGAAGAGACACAAGTATTTCAAATGGAAAGAAGAAGCTGAGAAAGGCTTCAGGATATTAAAGGAGAAGATAACAGAACAACTGATTATGTTCTTGCCAGATTTCGAGAAGACATTTCAAGTAAGATGTGATGCTAGTGGAGTTGCAATTGGAGCAGTCTTGAGCCAAGATAATATACCTATCGCATATTTCAGTGAGAAGATGAATGATATCAAGAGGAAGTACTCCACATATGACAAAGAATTTTATGTAGTAATTCAAGCCTTAAAGAAATGGAGGCACTATCTTGTTCCAAAAGAATATGTTTTGTATAGCGATGATTAGGATTTAAAATTCATAACCAGACAAGAGAAGTTAAACCAAAGACATGCTAAGTGGATAGAGTTTATGAAAATATCACTTTTGTCATTAAACATACTTTTGTAAATTCTAACAAAGTTGATGATGCATTGAGCATGAGATGTCTGATTCTGCAGGAATTTCAAGTGAAAACCTTAGGGTTTGAACACCTTAAGGAAATGTATTGTGATGATATATATTTTAAAGAGGCATATGAAGCATGTGAAAATATTGTGATTAGAGACAGAAGCTAGTGGACAGAGTATCTGATTCAAAACGGATTTTTGTTTAGAGGTAGCCAGTTGTGCATACCAAAATGCTCAATGAGAGCTAATCTATTGAAAGAAAAATATGGTAGAGGTCTAGCTGGACATTTCAGCCATGAAAAGACATTTGCATAGTTGAATAGTTCATACTATTGGCTAGGTATGAGAGTAGACATGAAAAAGTTTGTGAACAAATGTAATATTTTCTAGCATACAAAAGGAAAGAGACAAACACTGGGTTGTATCAGCCATTGCCTATTCCAGACAGGTTTTGGGATGCAATAAGCATGGATTTTGTTTTAGGATTTCCAAGAACACAAAAGGGAAGAAATTCCATTTTTGTGGTAGTTGATAGATTCTCAAAGATGGAACACTTTATCCCATGCCAGAAAACTAGTGATGCAACACACCTTGCAAATTTGTTTTTCATTTCTGGATAACATTGTGGAAGAAACTGGGAACAAAACTGTATTTTAGTTATGCATATCACCCTCAAATGGATGGATAGAATGAGGTGGTAAATCGGAGTTTAGGGAATTTGTTGAGGAGTCTGGTCATTGAACATCATAAACAATGGGATCAGATTCTATCACAAGAAGAGTTTGCATACAATGAATCAGTAAACATGAGTACAAGAAAGAGTCCATTCTAGATAGTATATGGAATGAAGCCAAGAGGAGTATCAGAGTTGAGAGATATGGATCATAATGAATTCAGAAGCACTGGAGCAGAAGACTTCACTGCAGAAATGAAGAAGCTCCATAATCAAATCAAAGGATAGTTGCAGAGAAGTAATAAAGAATACAAGTGCAGGGTTGATCATCATAGGAGAGAACTTAAATTTGAAGTTGGAGATCAAGTTCTAGCACATATCAAGAAGGAAAGGTTCCCAAGGGGAACATATAACAAACTGAAAATGAAGAACATAGGACCATGGAATATCCTAAGGAAATTTTGTTGTAATGCTTATGAGATAGAGGTTCCAGAGGGTGTGGGTATATCACCCATATTCAACATTTTAGACACGTATCCTTACAGGGAAGATGACACAAGAGAGTCATAAGATCAGAAAGAGATCCAATGGGAGAAGAAGATGCCTATATAAGAAAATCAACAAATGGAAAAGATCATAGATCAGAGGAATGATAAGAAGACTAGGAGGAAGACATATTTTGAGTAATTGGTAAAGTGGAAAGGACACCCAGTAGAAGATGCTAGTTGGGTAAATGAAGAAGATATCCAGAAGCATGGAATGTCAGTGCAGGAGCTCATGGACGGGATTTTATGATTTTTTTTCCCAGAGTAGTATGATCCAGGAGCATCGCCAACAAAGCATGAGTGGAGGGAAACTCAACACCCTAGTGCGCATTTTTGAAGTGATTTTGAATTTCAAAAAGAACATGTCACGAAATAGATGAACAATATTGTAATTAAAGATGATCTCAAATGCTTATAGGTTGAACCATCGCAGGAGATCGATGGGGGATGCATTTCTGTTTATTGTAGTAGATTGCAGTACAAATCCAATGCATTTTCTCTTATTTGTCGGTATTGTAATAATCCTTAGTTGCTAGTAGATTTTAATTTGATAGGATAGCACTAAGGTAGTCAGAGGGAAAATATCTATGATCTCTTTTTTATAAATAATTGTACTGTTTCCCAGAAGAGGTTGTTCATATTTGTTGTTGAAGTTTATTGTTGTTGTAGTTGTATTTGTTGTAGAATTTGTTGACACTATTGAAGCTTATCAGAGTGTATGAGCCCATTTATATTTTAATTTGAATGAATACAATAGAGAAGCATTAATCCCAAATGTCTATTGTTGTTATTGTTGTGTCTATTTGAATGAATGGTAGGCTTTATGTTTGATTACAGTTCTTTGTGTTTATTTTTTCTTATGTTGTGAATGCATTTACATGGTTTAATGTATGAATCTGTGAGGATTTAGATAAGTTTCAATTGTTTCTCTTCATGCGCTTATGCGAGGAGTGCATATTTTCCACAAGGAGTGCATTCACAGAGTTTAGTTCAACTCATAAAATAAGAAGAGATAGCGTGAATCTTTCATTTGCAAGGAGTGAAAAGTGTCTGCAAGGTGTGCATTGACAGAGTATTTTGACTCTGAGATTCAGGAGAGACAACCTGAAGCTTTGTTTGAGAGAGTGTAAGAAGACATGTTGCAAGGTGTGCACAGACTCAAAATTCGACTAAGTGTCGAAAAGGCATTCTTAGAAGTTCAGAGTTTCAAGGAGGAACAAGCTTAGAATAGATAGCAGGTGAGAAGTATTCAATAGGGAGGAGTCTTTTAAGATTCCCCAAGTTAATGTAAGGGATCCATTCGGAGGATGTAAGATTGTTCCAGATCGTCTGAAGTTACAAATTGGAGGATTTGGATCCATTCATGAATTGGAGGATTTGGAGTGTTGAGGAGTGAAAATCACCAAAGTCTGAAGTTACGAAGTGATCCTATCCATTGATTTGAAGGTGGATATGTGGTAGAGAGTAAGCAAATTTGGGGAGAAGAGCTTTGGAGAAATTGCGGAGTGTAAAGGGAAATCTTCACGAAGTCACGAAAAGAGAAGTACATCTGGACCGTTGGATCCAGAAGAACACATGTTATAGATCTGTGTGTTCAGGGGAAAGGTACTTCATAGAAAAATAGGTGAGAAGACAAAACGCCCGAAGCGTGAAGTAGAGAAGTCTATAGGAATCATTGATCTGAGGAATACACACATCAACAGATCGAGGACTTCAGAGAAAGAAGAAAAGGATAAGGTGGATTCATTGACCAGAAGTCACCCGAAGCTCCATCAGATAACAAGTTGAATCCCAGACGTCAATTTGAGTGGACACCAGAGATGATTTTAGGGGATAAATTTTGCTCATGGGATAATTTTCCATGGTTTTTCCCAGAAAATGATTCGCTATTCTAAAAAATATTCATTCAAATTCTATAGGATAAAATTATTTTACCTTAAAAATCACCAACATTTTATACAAACTATAGAAAATCCTCAAAAATTTGAATATTTTTACAAAAATATCACCAAACATTTTATAGTTGGCATATGAAGGATTGTAATATTCACCAAGTTTTCTACATTTTAAAATAAATTTACATCCCTAAAATCATCCCTGGTGGACACGTGGTGTCATCTCCGTCACTTCGGAGGTAGAGCACTTCGGGGGAAAACGAGGGGTGAAGTCCCGAAGGTCAAAAGTCTCGATGTGCCAAACTCCATTGGAACCGTCTTTTGCAAAAGGACGTGTGGCATTTGATCCACATCTTTGCATGGAAAGTACTTAGGGGAAAAATGGTTTTTAAGTGTTTGAAAATTCCAAACGTCGAACTATGAATTATATCTCAATCATTGATTGTCAGAGGGGCATGGATCATAGATTTGGTCCAGGAGAGATCATCGATTCAAAGTTCGAGTAAAAAGGCTCCAGCTGCATTCAAAAGCACTGAACACCGAAGTTCGAAGCGGATCACATCCGTTGGTTGTAAGCAGAGTGCAAGCCATAGATTTGGACCAAGTGTTTTTGTTGATTCGAAGATCGGGGAAAAATGTGTAAGCTACATTCAAAATCTCCAAAGCACAAAGTCGCAAAGGGAGCTGGCCCGAGGTCATAACTTCTGGTCATATTGAGAGAAGAGTCTAGCCCAAGAGTTAGTACTTGTATATTGTTGTCGCGAGAGGTGCCAGAAAAGGTTGTGAAGGTAATTTGATCCTGTAGGTGACATCAAAGGGACCTGTGTGTAATTTGTTTCAGGGTCTATTAAAGGCACAAAGAGTCGATTCAGCTCAAGTATTTGAATATCCAAGATCGTGATGTCAAGCAACCACGAGGAGAGAAGGGGGGTCTGCATCAATTACTTAGAAGTGTATTATTTAAAGGAACACAATTTAACCAACAAATGACACATATAAAATTATATAAAAATTATCAACACATAATTAACTCATATAAGAAAATACTTTAAAGAGAATAAACCATAGAAAATAGATAATCACATACCTCGACCTAGATTTCAAAAATTCAATATCGTTGATTTTCTTCTTTGTCCAAATCCACATCTGTATCATCCATTTCATAATCGATGTTGAAAGGATTGGCCATATAAACATCATCATCAATATCATTTTCGATAATTTCATCATTGATATGATCATCAAGAACATTCTCATCTACATCTAGCTCAAATTATTTGACATATTCGTCTAACACATCTACCTTCTCCTTTGCATCATTTTCTTCTTCAATATCATCTTATTTTTCTACATTATAATTTACAGGCCTTCCTCTTGGATCATATCTAATAAAGTATGTCCAACTTGCTTTACCTGGAACCTTTGAGAAAAAGACCCGCTCACATTGGCTGGGAAGAACATAAGGCTCTACACTCGACTCAATTGTCCTTGTGCCATGGTAAATCCATTAGCATTCTCAATAACATTTCTTTTAGGATCAGGTTCATTCATCTGTAACTTGTACCGTTTGACATAAAATAAGACTAATTTAAAGAATTTAAAGTCACACTCAAGTATATCATCCAAATACCCATAGTATATACTTTTAGATACCATTGGATGCTTCTCACTTCTAGAGGAAACATTACTGGTTTCAAAAACTACATTTATCCCAGAATCAAAGGTTTTCTTCTCATCATCCAACTTTTTGATGAAAAATTTATGGCGATTGCACCACATATCCTTATGATGTTTCAACAACAATATGCCCAACACGTAAAAAAATGCATTGTCAATTAATACACATATTTAGACTTAGTAAATATTTTAAGAAAAATAAGGACCACATACATTAATATAATGGAAAATAAATCAAAAATGTGGGTGAATATGATTTCATGTTTATCTTTTAAAACACATGCTAAATCCATTTCCCTCTTCATAATATTGGTATCTTGATTATGATGAGCCCAAGGAAAATTTTAGGGGCTAAATTTAACCTATGGGCTAATTTTCCATACTTTTTCCAAAAAAATGATTCACCAATTTCCATTCTTTCTAAAAGTGATTTGCCCAAATTCTATAGAATAAAATTATTTTACCTTAAAAATAGTCCAAAATTTATAAAAACTACATAAAAGCCTTAGAAATTTGAATATTTTTACAAAAATATTTCCAAATATTTTATTGTTTGCATAGTAAGGACTAGTAAGATTCACCAAGGTTTCTACATTCTAAGATAAATTTCCATCATTAAAATTATCCTTGGATGAGCCTCTTTAACCAATGTAGCCAGCCCTTCCCATGATAACCTACCATAACATTGTATACACAATTCTATCCATACCTTCAAGCAATCAAGATTGTTTACAATGTATAAATGTAGTGCATCCCACTCTCAACCAACTATATGATAAAATGAAAATTTACCAATTATTAGGTACCATGGTAAAGATTAATAATTGATGGAAGAATAAAAATTAAATAGGTACAATATAGATAAAAATGAATAATCAAAAGTATTATAGATCTCTACCATCTAGTTGCCTTTCAATTTCCTCATTCTACCTTTCCCTAACATGACCTCCCCTTAAAATTTGTTGATGGAATTGACATCCCAAATGCAAGGCACATTCATATTTTCAGCTAATTTAGGAAGATATTGAATAACATACACCAAACATTGATATACCATATATCCCTCCACCATAGAACCCTTAGGACATGCTCTTTGTCTAAGAAAAGAATTCAATGGTTTCAAATTCTTCTCCACCATCCACATTGACATTGTGTGTACATATCCACACATTTCAGTCTCATTAGCTTGGTGTATGAGGTAGTGTTCTTGTACATTGAAACATTTCGGAGGTAGGTAATTTTGAATTTCACACATCAGCTATGGAATTGATGTCCTCCAATACTTCATATATTCTTTATGGATTTATTTATATGACAACCACCTATGTATTATGCAAGAAAATCACAAGTTTTAACAAAAAATTATATACATTGCAAGTAAAACAAATGTCAATAAGTTATGCAACTAACATTTTGCATAGAAATCATTACTTACCTCGTATGTTTGCCAAGATCATATATAACTTGTTTTTTGGTGTGGTTAAAGTTTTTTGGAAGAGATAGAGGTAGAACATACTATGAAAAAAAGGTATCATTATAAACATTAGAGGTAGAACATAATGTAACAAAAAATACTAAAAATTAAACAAAAAATACTAAAAATATGCATCTACTATAACCATGTCAAATTTCAGTGCAAATAAACACAAATTGAAAAAATTTCAACATTGGCCCCATTCATAGGTCACTTTGCACAGGGTCCAATAAAATAATAATTTCCAGTAATTGGCAATTAATAGAGAACCTTGAAAAATGTTAGATGAACCAAAGTTAAAATTGGATATGATGGTATAAACATGAATGAGATTCTCTTGGTTTCGAGAATAATATATTCTCTACTGAACAAGGCCAACCATGTGAAGGTGGAAGCTCATATGGCCCTCCCCCCCCTCAAATCACTCTCAATTCCACAATACCCAATTTAACTACTATAAAATATTTGAAAGCAACATTGTAAGAATCAAACATAGAAACTAATTATAAGAAAAATTCAAACATTTAAGTTAAATGAAAGAGAAAAAATAAACTGAACACATATAAATACATACCTCCTACATTTCAACATTTTGATATCATTAATATTCTTCTATTTCATTCAACTCAACATCTGTATCATCCACTTCAAAATTGGTGTTGTAAGGATTGGCCATATTAGTGTCATCATCAATGTCGTTACTTCCAATCATATCATCGTCTATATCATCATCAGGAACATTGTCTCCTACATTTGGTTCCACTTCTTCAAGTTATTCATCTAAAACATTGTTGATATCATATTCATCCATAACATTTTCTAGAACATCTCCTTCAACTTCTACGACGTCTTAGTTTGATACATTAGCTAACTACTCTTGTACATAATCTTCTTCTTCAAAATCATATTCTTTTGTTTCATTATACTTTACCAGCCTTCCTCTTGGATCATATCTAACAACATATGACCATCCCCCTCTACCTGGAACCTCTGAGTAAAATACTTGTTTGCATTGGCTTGGAAGAACATAGGGCTCTGATGCTAGCTCAACATTCCTTGTGTTAACCATGGTAAATCCATTAGCATGTTGATTGATAGTTCTATCAGAATCATGTCCATTCATTTGTAGC
>ML812789.1:58944-69503 GCA_009831015.1 Picea engelmannii
AGGACATGCTCTTTTTCTAACCAAATCCTTCATTGATTTCAAGTGCCTCTCAACCATCCACATTGACGTTGTGTGTATAGGTACACACTTTTCAATCTCCTCAACTTGGTGTATGAGGTAGTGTTCTTGTGCATTGAAAATGTTTGGAGGTAGATACTTTTTCATTTCACACATTAGATGAGGAATTTTTAACCTCCAATATTTTATATCTTATTTATAGATTTATTTAGATAGAAACCATCTACAAATAATGCAAGAAAATCACATGTTTCAACAAAAAAGTATATCGTACGACATTACAAGTAAAACACATGTAGTGAAATGTAAGTTGTATAGAGAATTGAAAAAATTACACTTTGCATATAAATCGTCACTTACCTCATGTATTTTACGAGATCATATATAAATTGTTTGAAATTGTTGTCAAAGTTGTCTAGGAGATATAGAGAAAGAGCCTCCAAGAGTAGTAGAACACTTCATTTCATTAGACAAGATAGAAACCATATCACAAAGGAGAGAGAGAGTGAATTTTCCTAAGAGGGATACAAATTTCATCCAAGTAGTCCTCTCACAATGGGTGAGTTATGATATGAAAATGAAATGAAATGATCTCTATTTATACAAATCCTACTACACGTGTTTGTCCACTTAATTTTAGGGTAAACCACAAAGTAAGGAGACAACAACCCTAAAATGCACATAAGAAACCCTAAATAAGCATGACATCACCCATTTAGCAAAACATTTTGGGACTTTTGCAAGTCCCTGGAGTGGAAAGTGAAAGTAGTTGGATCCTCTAGGGCGTCCCTCTCATGTGCTAGGCCTTTCTCCTTCAAGTCAAACCCTCAAAACGTGCCAAGTGTCGTGTCAACCAACACCACCACCCAAACCCTATCCCTAGGGTGACATCAACCTCCTCAAAAGTTTAGCCACAATGTCACTTAGGAAAAATTTGAATAAAAATAACATGCATTAAAGGCATTATGTAGGTCTAAGAGATGGTGGTGGTGTTGGCCTTGGCTCCATGAATGATGAAGTAACATATCATCCCATCCTAGGGCTAAGAAATGAATAGTTTCCCACCTATATTTCAGTTTATCTATAGGACTGATTAGGTTGGAGGTTCATATTATGCATTTTTAACAATATACTGAGATTGAGGAAATCTTTGATTTGGATAGGGAAAGAGACATAGCTGAAGGAATTGATGATGGTATATCTAGCAGTTCATAGTTTTTCTTAGATTTTGAGAAAAACATGACTGGACCTTTATTTCTAAGATTTGATGCAGATGAAGATAACAATTGTGGTCTTGGGACTGAAACTGAGGAAGATGAATAATCTAGAAAAGTTGAAAGGCTATGTCTTTTTTCTATTGAGCTTGTGGATGATGAAATTATTGGCCTGGGATTTAAGAATTATAGGTCATATACAATATGTTTTGAAGGAACCTCCATTTTGTATATCTATGATAACCAGGGAAAGTGAAAGGATGGGGTTGGTCATGACATAGAATTTTCCGATGAACCATATTAAGAAAAAATCCTCCTCTCCATTGCAAATACTCATCTCAACGGTATAAATTCCCATCATATTGAAGAAAAAAGTCTTTTTCTCTCTGATAAACTTGATAGACTAGTCATCAAGAAAGAAGACAATGTTAAGGCTATGGACAACGACAATGCTCAAAGGAAGAAACAAAACCCTTGTTATTCCATTGATAGTGATAGTGTGGTCTTTCCATGCCCTCTTTTCATTACAATCATCCATTCAAAGACAATTTTCAAAGAGGTTGATATTTCTAACAAAACTTGTGCACAGTTAGACGGGGATGAAGGTAGAAGTCATCCACACAACAAGCTAGATGTAAACACTGAACAAAATATTTCTTGGTGCATGAGGTCAACCTCTAAGATCATCCACACCTAGGCACAATAATGAATTACTTGACAAAAAACATTGTTAACTTGATGAGAACATGAGAAAAAGAGTTGAGGAATATGAACCACTTCATTGTATTCAATTGGGACCAGATGAACACAAGGAAAATAACCTAAAATATAGTGCCATTCTATGGATTTCGGTCTAGCCTCTCCATGAGAAATTTACCATGAGTGATGTGGACGAATTGTATTCTTGGTATGATAAGTAGACATAATAGAATGAACTATGTTTCAATGCCTACATTAAAAAGTGTGACATTTTTAGTGTTTCCCAACTATGTAATAATTCAAGCAACGAAGTTAAATCAGAAAGTGATAGTTCTTAGTCTATAGAGCCATATATCCAATCCGATTTTTGGGAATGTGATTTTAACATTGAAATGCATAGCACAAATCGAATTTTTCTTCATGTGAATGTAAATTTATTTTTTTATAGAACTCCAATTGGTCATAGTATGGATGTACATGTTGATGAATAGGGTGATGTCACCATCAAGCTCCCTTTCCTTCCAAAGTATTTGAACATAGAGGTTATTGATGAATAAATATATAACAAACTTATATGGCATCCTAAACCCCATATGAAACGAGTATTGTTCTTCTTTCACACAATTACAAAGGATTCCATGTCCCACTTGTGTGGAAAACAAGTATACCTAGTTGTTCCATTAGTGGCTTGTAAAACTAGATAGAAAAAGGAAACACAACACCCTCACCTTATGCTTAGGAATTTTATTTTAGACCTAGAAGTACACTAATTAAAAAAAAATGGTTTGAAGTAACGTTGGAGGTTTGTGACAACCTTTCAAAGATCTGTGAAGATGCAGGGTGTGAAAATATGAATGGATCCCTTTGGAAAAAATATGGCCTCGAAGGTATAGTGGCAGATTGTATCTTCCTTGTAGTAAGACTTCAAACATATGATGCAATCCTAGATATTGATCTTCAAAAACATCAGTCATTTGGACATGGATATATATCCTTTCGTGACAACAACAAAAAATATTCTTCAGATCTTGCAACATGGTAGAGGAGTGATTTGTGGCTTAATATTGGTTCTATCAGTCATCGCAACTTGTGGATAGATAGTTCATATTGTAGTTCAGATCAGATTTCGCATATTCTTCTAGATATCATTGGTGTGCAAGTACCTAGGTCCATGTTCAACTCAACACTTATGCATATTCCAACGTACAAACATCATATATTTAGTGTTTCTCTGGATTGCATGATGACTAAGCATAGAGGAAATAGACATTGTGTTTTTGATATGTTAAGATAGATGCATTGGATCACTAACTTCACCTAGTAGCTACATTGTCCCCATGGCACAGTAGGGTAGGATAAAAATAAGTTCAATTGTACAATAGTATAGCAGGAATAAGTTCTTTTGATAACTTGATATTTTCTAAATGTGGAGCACACATGTATATGACGAGACTCTGAGGTTATCATGCACTCCTGAGAAGAGAACATGTCCCCAAGTAGGAGCCCGTTGTTACCTCCTATTTTGACAAGGGTAACCCTAGTGAATTTATTCACTAGCCCTTGTATTTTGAGAATTGGTGGTAGGGGTATTCACTTGGATTTATGGATATTGATTATTAGGAAGTATATTATTATATGGCGTGACACTTCTTGGGTAGTTGGCCTCATTTTTATATTTGGGCATTTATTGAGCCATCTTACACTTGATTTGCAAGTTGACCTCCTCACTTGGGCGTCACTATGGTTGTAGGGTATTTTATGACCTGATTTATGATGTGGAGGGGCCATTTCCATGCTTCATGGAGGTTCTTAGCTTGAGTGTTAGATATGGTTATGCATTGGAGGAATATTTTAATGATTTTGAACATTAGTTCACTTGATCGTATGGATGACCCACACTTGGCAGTCTTATGACAATCATAGGATACTTTTTGAGCATAATATGATGTGGAGGGGCCATTTCCATGACCTATGTAGGTTCATTTTTATCATGAGGATGATGTGGACATATCTTAAAAGGTGACTTGGAGACTTGTGACTTGATTTCAAGGGGCCATCCACCTTTTAGGGGCTTATTCACCCATGTCATGAGGTTGTACCACCATTAAAACATGGACGTTGGGTTAATTTGTTATTGTGATACAACTCCACCACATTTTTAGGCTTGGACCATGAATTTCAAAGGGACAGTGACCAATCTACATTGTTTTAAGAGAATTTGGAGTCTATATGTGGCATCTTGGGGAAACATTCATCCTTATTTGGAAAATATGACCTCCCTTTGGGGTTTACTTCATCTTATTCATTGTACATGTGGCTTGACCACTTAAATTATTGTTATTTTGGAGATCTTCTTCTTGAACTCATTAATATTTGATTCACCTTGACTCCATCACTCTATTTGTATTTTGCATTGATCTCTATGTCCCTCCATTACTTATTCTGAAAACCCTAAAAACTCAAAAACCTTATTTTACAAAGGCTACTCTAAAATTCACATTGTGCTTCATTGCTTGGTCTTAGTAATCCTAGTAAGGATACCCCTAAATCTAAGGAGAGATGAAATAAAGTGCAAAGGATAAGTTGATGAGGTGACAATGTTGACCTTCCTAGAGGTTTCCCCTTCGATTGTACCTTGGGGATTAGAGCTTTCACCAATTAGTACAATTTAAGTGATAACACAATATTTTTTAGTGAGGACCATCATTTTTTTCTCTAGCCGTCATAGTTGACTACCATAATATCCTCGAACTCTTTTGTGTTTGTTAGCTGTCGGATCCTACACAATATCTATTGGGTATTTTGATTGATTCATAGGAGGAACTCTAGAATAGAAAAAGGAAGCACAGTTATAATCGTAGTGATAACCAAAAAAATGAATGTAATTGCTCAGCAGGAGGTGATAGCTCGTAAGTGATATTTCGACCTTTTTTATGTGCCTTTTATTGTTAACTCACTGACTAGATTGAAGAGCCCACTCAATGAAATCTAAAGGAATGTTATAAGTTACTTATTGAGTTACCAAAAAGTGAGAAATAAGGAAACCTCTCAGGGAAGATGATGGTAGTAACTCAACTTAGTGTCACTCAGATAACTGAGTACCGCATGGATAGATAACAATGTCACTCTAGAAAATAATTGAGGAAGATAATAAGGCATGGTAATACACATGTCTTCACTCTTTATTTGAGGAAGAGTAAACTGCACAGATAGAAGGTTCCTTCAATTTTTTCTCAACATTGGAATAACTTGTGTGATATGATTTATTTTGCTTCATTGTTACCAAAGTCTATTGAATTCTACCTCATGAGTGGTTCAATTCAAGTTTTATGGACCCAATTTCTTTGGCTCTGGTTTTTCTTTTGGTCCCGAGGAGAAAATAAAGAATCCAAGGCCTTCATAGATCTGTATGTTTCAAATACAGTTTANAAGTCTATTGAATTCTACCTCATGAGTGGTTCAATTCAAGTTTTATGGACCCAATTTCTTTGGCTCTGGTTTTTCTTTTGGTCCCGAGGAGAAAATAAAGAATCCAAGGCCTTCATAGATCTGTATGTTTCAAATACAGTTTAGATGCATAGAAACAATTATGTCGTATAAATCTATATATTATAATCAATCATGGCAGAGGAATCCCTAAAATAATAATAATAATAATAATAATAATAATAATCATAACAACAACAATAATAATAATAATCATAATCATAATCATAACAACAACAACAACAACAACAACAACAACAACAATAATAATAATAATAATAATAATAAATCTATATATTATAATCAATCATGGAAGAGGAGTCACTAAAATAATAATAATAATAATAACAAGGCTACATGGCAGAGGAGTCCCTGCCAGGCTGGGATGGGAGTAAATTCAACCTAGTACATACACGTGGCTAGAAAGTTGAAATACATTGAAATACTTTTATACATAGTAAATATGTACTTTTGTAATGGATCGTGGGTTGTCGGGTTGGAGATATACAAAAAGCACTGACAGTTTCGTGATACATAAATTGGGCCTCTGATGTTCTCTGTGATACAGAAATCGAGGAGTGGAGTTACGGACTATAGATATTCATCACAAATAAAAAAATTATACATACAAAATATGTACTTGTATAAAGTAGATATTTAGTTTTATAAATATGAAATTTCTACTTTTATAAAGTATGGGGAAGAGATTTTATAGAGGATGCAGGGAGCCCTCATTGCATACTTAGCCAGTTTTTGGATCGCGGGTCCTTGGGCTGACGGGTTCAATATTGGGCCTCTGATGTTCCATGGCCTACAAATAGCACCGACAGTTCTGCGATATACAAAATGAAAGGAGAATTTTAGTTTGTTTTAAAACTAAGGCTTTTCTTGGACAAAAATATATAGCATTGCCAAATTAGTTTTCTTTGCACACGTTTTATAGAGCATGCAAGGAGCGGTCATTCCATACTTCACCAGTTTTTGGATCGCGGACATTGTCGAATCAAGTTTCTTTGTAATTTATCAAAAATTAATAATGTCTATTACATGTTTCTGGAAATTGGTGGGTTCAAAATTGAGTCTGTGATGTTCCGTGGCCTACAAATAGCACCAACAGTTCTACAATATACAAAATGACAAGTGGAGTTGCGGACTATAGAGATTTACAAAAAATTAATGTATGTTATACAATAGAATAGTAATAATGTTTTCCCGAATTAGCTTGCTTTAAAACTAAGGCTTTTCTTGGAAAAAAAAGATACAACATTGTTGAATTAGTTTTCTTTGTACACGTTTTATAGAGCATGCAAGGAGGGGTCATTCCATACTTCGCCAATTTTTGGATCGCGGGTTCTCAGGCTAGTGGTTTCAAAAATGGGTCTCTGTTTTCTATTGAAAGAGGACATAAGTGGATTGATAAAGAAGAGAAGATGATAGCATAGACTTAAACTATATTGATAAAAAAAACAAGATGGAAATATAAACTTACTATGAAGTCGATGCATTTTTGTTGTTGTCGTTGATGGGCATTGTAGTCCTGTTGATCGGTTCTTTCCCTTGCTGGACGAGGTTGTCCATTCTCTCTTGGAACCATTCTTTGATGTATCTTTTCATGGGGGTTGTGTTGGTTTCATCCTGGATTTCTATGTCGTAAAGGTTGTTTTCTAATTTCCTTAGATCCATTGAAATACTATGCAGAGTTTGTTCAATTTCTTCAATATTGTGTGAGGCATAGTCCAATACCCAATGCTCGTGCTCATCTAGACGGTGTTCAAGTATGTTTTAAAACTTTTTGAAAGACAACCCCTTTAAAATATCAACTTGTTCCTTGAAGACTTCTTTGGTGAATGACAAGGATTTGAGAATTAAGTTGGGATCTTGAACCTCATTGGTAGTTTTGGCTAAGTCCAGCTAGAGTAGGCTTGTGAATAAATATTCATTTTATGATATGACTTGTTTACATGACTTGACAATGAGCTGCAGGTTGTCAACTTTCTTTTGCCATCATGCTTTTAATTTTTTGGTGCGCTTTGGCGAGGGGAGTTTCTCCTGTCTTCTTTTCAGTTCTGATGTGTTGTCGGCATATTTGGCAAAAGGGGCCAGTACCTGATCACAGAAAAGATATTCATTTTTTAAATTTGTCTCCAATTGTTCCAACAAATCATTGGCCTTCTTTCCGAAGGAAACTAAATTTTGCAATGTTTCCCAGGCTTCAATAACTACCTGCATTCTTTTGTTGATGTTATTGTCTACAAGGGATCTAGAGCATGCAAGGACGGTAGAGGCTACTTTCATATTTGTTGCAGTGGTAGTAGGCACAATTTTTTCCAAAGGACTGGAAAATTCTGGAGTTGTAAGGAAATCCTTCTCAAATTCGTTGAGGCGTTGTTTCATATTGGCATTTTCTATATCAATTGCTCGAATGGAATCACAAAGAATGTCATCGGTTCCCTGGTGAAATTGGAAAATTTGGGACGATGACATTTCTCTAAAGTTATTCTCTGCGCAAGATTTTCCTTTCCTGTTTGTTACATCTCTCTTTTCAATGACCATACTTTTAGATTGGCTATCAAAAATAACGCTCCGGATTATGAAGGATTCATCTATGTCAAAAAAGTCAATGTTCGATATTTCCACTGCGGATGACCCAATTTTCTACATGTGCTTAGCTTCAATTTCAAGTTTCAGTTTTCCACTTTCAATTTGGGGTTCCTTCGCCTGCCCTACATTTTTTTTCTCTTCTTCGTCAGTCGAATTTTGTGAGAACTATCAATATTTATGCGAGGAGGGTTCTTATCTCCTCCTTCGTTTGAAGATTTCTGGGTTTATTTCTTACTGGGGTGGACCATCAAAGAAATGCTCTGTGATGTTGTTCTCTTGGGAGTGTTGGCAGGGGACTGGTTACTCTTATCACCGGATACTTTTCCATGTTGTTTGTACAATTCAGTGGCACTTTGCAATCTCTCTACGTCGCAATCGACAAAAGCATGATTGTTGTTGGCATTGCTCCTATATTGGGTCAGGTGTGTATGGATAAAAGAGGTGATAAAGCCAACACCCAATAAATGATCTTGAAAAATGCCATTAGGGTCGAACCCTTTTATCCTTTTAGCATACGTTAGGTTCAATTTCTTGAAATGGGCGGAAAAATCGTCAATCTTGTTGATGTTTCTGCACACAAAGTCTCTGACTTTTCATGGCAGAGGAATGAACTATTTTTTTTTCTTGTCATGGAAAAAATGCAACCAATGTTTGTATTTCCTTGTTGTTTATGCAACAAACATCTTTTCCATGATGTGGTTGTTGAAGGAAAACCTTCCTGTGGATAGGTAGATCTCCTCAAAGAGCTAGACTCTTAACTCTAAGACAAAAAGTGCTTATCATGGTCACTGAATTCCTTTTAGGTCTACACAAACTAATGCATGAAGAGGAAGGAGGAAAGATGTACCTTTTACCGGTGTGTGTCCCTGCATGCTACGAGTTTAACTCCAATCTTGAGCTCCTCTATAAGCGCTATAGACAAACACAGTACAACCACTTCCTATTCTATCGAGATTAGTTCGAAGCAGACCTATCTACTTAGAGAAAAATTCATGTAATGTCAAACACAAATTAGAAAGAAACAGGCCAAGCATATTACATTAATGAGGACAAAACATTACTTACAACCATAGATGGAATGTAGCAGTTTCGTCAAGTTCCCCTTGCCTAACCCTTGCTCAAAATCTCCACGATTGGAACGACAATAGCTTCGCTGATTAGCCTCCACTTCACTGTGTGTTTCCTATGAGATAATAGGTTTCATGCTTCTCATCCCTTCTCCAAATATCACTTATGAGATCATAAGTTTGGTATCATTCTTCATCCATATCCCCCTTTCACCATGAGAAAGCTTGCTTATATAGCCTTGGAGAGGCTCAACCACTTGAGATATCATTGGGGTGAGTTAAGGATTTTCCTCCTTGAGTTAGGGGTCTTCCCTAAGATCATGGCTGGACTAGGGATTCGAATCCAACTGCCTTCCAAGATTGAAAAGATATTTCCCCCATTCTTCTCAACAAACCAACTGCTGCCTAGAATAGGTAGCGCTCCCTCAAAAGGGCCATCAAAGTGTTATAGCACTCCCAAGTAGGCTTTAGGGGGGCGCCAACACTCCCAAAAGAAGTAGCACTCCTCAAAAAGGGCAGAAGTAGTGTTATAATGCTCCCATATAGTGTATAGGGGAGCGCCAACACTCCTGAGAGAGGTATAGGGGAGCGCTCTCCTCCAAAAACTCCATTTTTTGGGTTCTTTCAGATGGAAAGAGGTTCATAAGCCCAGTTAACCATTCCTCCTCTTCCAAATCAAGTGTTTGATGTGTGTCAAGTGTCCTTCTCATGTCGTTATAGGCATGACAGAGGCATCATGGCAGTATGTTTTCCTTGACACTTGCGACACTTGTGAGAAAAATGCGACACTTGTAATGATGACACTTGCGACACTGTCGAAGTGAGTAATTTCGATGTGTAATAGATTGCCCCCCAAAGCATGAAATTAGAAGACAGGAAATGATAACTGAAATTCTTTGT
Organism: Picea engelmannii; assembly: GCA_009831015.1. Taxonomy (NCBI): domain Eukaryota; kingdom Viridiplantae; phylum Streptophyta; class Pinopsida; order Pinales; family Pinaceae; genus Picea; species Picea engelmannii. The sequence continues at coordinate 68,930 of ML812789.1, forward strand.
AGACTTTCAAGGATGGGTATAGATGCAGAGAACCTGACAGAAGCTGCACACAAACATCCAACAAATATTATGACATGTTTCAAACCTAAGGCAGGCAGACCTATGCTTGGGTGATCAAGACTTGCAAGATATGGCCGCCATAAAATACATTGTGGATCCATAATTGTATTGATAAAAGGTATAGCCACCGAGGATATAGTGTGGATCTATACTCTTATGACCTAAACTGATCGTATCCTCGAAGAGTACACAGTGGATCTATGAGATGATAAGACATAGCCACAACCAATACAAAGTGGATCTATGTAACAGTATATGTGTCATTGTTCAAGAGAAACTCCATCGCAACCTGGGCAAAGTACATATCAGAGTGATCACTCAACCCAGGGTCTTCTTACCGATCCCGATGTAGAAAGAATCTAACCATTTGAATAGATGTCTTGATGTCGAACATGGCAGAAACCACTTGATTACCGGTCAATGATGTAAACCGTTAACAAGCGCGAGGGAGATCACCCTTAATGTCAATGATTCCCAAGGTACTCTAGTACATTCCAACGAATGTGAATGGATG